>SJYA01000755.1:136653-161984 GCA_006410615.1 Neotragus moschatus | reverse complement strand
GGGCTCCAAAATCACTGCAGATGGTGACTGCAGCCATGAAATTAAAAGACACTTACTCCTTGGAAGGAAAGTTATGACCAATCTAGATAGCATTTTCAAAAGCAGAGATGTTACTTTGCCAACAAAGGTCCGTCCAGTCAAGGCTATGGTTTTTCCAGTGGTCATGTATGGATGTGAGAATTGGACTGTGAAGAAAGCTGAGTGCCAAAGAATTGATGCGTTTGTACTGTGGTGTTGGAGAAGACTCTTGAGAGTCCCTTGGACTGCAAGGAGATCCAACCAGTCCATTCTAAAGAAGATCAGTCCTGGGTGTTCTTTGGAAGGACTGATGGTAAAGCTGAAACTCCAGTACTTTGGCCACCTCATGTGAAGAGTTGACTCACTGGAAAAGACTCTGATGCTGGGACGGATTAGGGGCAGGAGGAGAAGGGGACGACAGAGGATGAGATGGCTGGATGGCATCACCGACTGCATGGACATGAGTTTGAGTGAATTCTGGGAGTTGGTGATGGACAGGGAGGCCTGGCATGCTGAGATTGATGAAGTCGCAAAGAGTCAGACATGACTGAGCAACTGAACTGAATTGAACTGAGCACCTAAAACTTTAAGCTTTGTATTATGAATATTTGTGTCTGGGATTTTTCAGGCACCAAGTGGCTGAAAATACCCAGATGTATTTATTAATTCCTTCATTCATGAATCCAGCATTTATTGAGGACCTATCATGCTGCAGTTCTGAGGGAATGAAGTGTGACCAAAAGAGACAGTGTATCAATCCTTATAAAAATTGGAGTCTAGCAGGGAAGACAGGCAGTAATTAGAAGCTTATTGAGTGTTACAAATGACAAGTCTCATTAAACAATAATTAATATAAATACAAAATGAATAAATGAGTAGTTGAATAAATATGTTACTAATAATTCCTTTCCACAATTTTTTCCTCTCATTTTTTTATTGCATTTAGCAAAAAATATAATGTTTCTTATGGTCCCTATCACATTATTTGAGAATTTCACTGTATATAGCTCCAGGAAATATTTTTCATAAAACCTTTGCTAAATGGTCAAAGGTAGCTCCTTCTAAGTGTTGGGTTTTCGTCACAGGACCACAGTTTTCAGTACTTTGCACTATCTGAGAGCTACAAATATGTTTTAGAAGTCTTTTTAAATGTTCCATTGAATAGGGAAAATATTTTGAAATTTACCTCTACTCAAATTCATTTCAATGACATAATTTTAAAAATTATATCACAAAAGAAAAAAGAAAGTAATAATTATGTAATGAAAATATATTCAAAAGTAATTTATGTGATGAAATATAAGAAAATCCAATATCAGAGTGAAATTAAAGCAATATTAAGTTGAAAAAGCAATTCAGTTAACTTTTCCACTGTAACAACCAGGTCCATTATTTTGACCTTATTATTTTTTTTTAACTTTCAATATTTAATTTTTGAGGAAAATTTATTACACAGGCTAATTTAACACTTCTTAAAAGACATTCATTATATTCACTTTTACTAGTGAATATTCATAATTGCATTCTTATTTAAAAGGCAAATAATGAAACATGAGTTAGCATCTTGGCTCCAACACCTGTTAACTGTGACCTTAGTCATATTACTCTTATAAGGCTTTTTTCCCTCTTGTCTGTAAAGCAGGGGAAAATATAAGTAAAACCTACCTTTCAAGGTTGACATCTCGGGAAAAGATAATCCCCACTCATAGTGAACTTTTTCAGCAGCCTGGCTGTCCTTCATTACAATGCAAGCACCACAATGGAAAGTAGTGATATTGCTGGCTTTGTTCAATACAGTATCTCCAGCTCCTAGACTAATGACTAACATGTATGCGAAAAGGAGTATTTCCTGCCATATCAATAAGCACGGATGTCACAATATTCAGTGCCTGCATCTCTCTGGTGTGAGCTGATGAGCCCTAAAGGTAATTCAAAAAGGAGAATACCTGCAGCCACTCCCTACAGACTGTGGATGTGAAAACACAGGATGCTGGCCCCAGAAAGTTGAGATGTGAAAGGAATCATTTCAGTGAGCCTACACGCCTCCATCTTTCCCTACCTGGAATAATGCTAGATTCCTTAAGATATCTGGTTTTCCTTAATTAACAAGAATTGATTACCAGACAGACATCCTGCTTTGTAGCAAACTTCTATATAACCTGACTCAGGGTTACTTGAGGTGCTGTCTCCAGGGCTTAAAGTCCTAAGAATTCCCACCAAATAAAACAATTCAACCTTCAGGCTGTGACTGTAATTTTAAGTTGGCATGTATAAGGTGCTTAGCCGATATTTATCAATTAAATGTATGTGATGTGTTTAACACAGGGCCCAACACTCAATAAATATCATTATGATTGTAATTATTTTATTGATTAATTAGCCTGACCAAAACCACACTTATCTTCTTGCCCTCCTACTCATACAGTGATTCCATTTCAATAAATCAGTGTTACATTTTTTCTAGCTGTTTAGGTCAACGATTTTGAAGTCATATTTATTTGCCCTTTTAAAAAATTACCTCACAAATCCACCATAAATCCTGGCTCTAGCTTCAAAATATTGTTGTGAATCACTCCTCCATGGATCTCTCAAATTTTCACTTGTGAGCAAGACATTGGCTGCCCTTTTTTTCAGGACTATCTCTGCCAGGATGTTTGGCTAGCAAACAGCTTTAAAAGATAGAGATAAGTCTCTCACTGGAGCAAAGGGGCAGCCAAGCTTTCTATCCAGCATAATTAAGGATAATACTTCTTTCAAGAGTAAAATGCAGGAATATTTATAAAATATCCAGGTTCCCAAGCTCAGAGTTCCCTTTAATGTATCAAAACCCAGCGAATGTGCAGGTATTAACTGGTCTGTGGTAATTGGGGTGTGGGCAATTCACACAAAAATGATGGGAGTAGGACATAAAAAGTGCACATCATAGAAGACTTCCTAGAGAAAATGACATGATATAAAAAGTGCACATCATAGAAGACTTCCTAGAGAAAATGACATAATATAAATACTGAAATATAATAGGAGTCAGCCAGATGGATAAGAAGAACATGTAAAGGCCCAGCACTAGAAACAGCATTAAAACATTACAAAACCTGCAGATGTTTCAGCAGAGCCAGCTGGTTGGCTATAAGGAAGGAAATGGAGTAATATGTCTGGGGGAGAATACAAAAAAAACCCAAGACTTGAAGAGGTAAGAGTGTCCTGGGTATAAAAAGTTGTATATGCCATAACATGAAGTTTAGACATAATCTTGAAGATTATAGGGAATCGTAGGATTTTTAACATGGATCTTTGCATCCTGGAAAGATCACAATGGCAGCAGTATTGATTATATTAAACAGTCAAGACTGGAAAACCAGAGACCGTCTAAATCTCTGATTTTGTAAACTGTTTTAGAGTTTTTAAGAAATTCAAATAGGGAATGGCAAAAGCAGGGTCTGATAAATACTCAAATCTTGCAAAGATTGTGGTGTTTTCAAGTTCCCCCTGTGTATTTCAAATAAAAGTTACATTAAACTGTAAAAATATTTGCAAGGAAATTCATTTATGCTCTGATATTGTCTTATGTTAAGTATAATCTTTTTTTGATAAATCTTTTTCCAATTTTTTCCATTAAAAATAATTTCAGCTGTTTTAGAGAAATTGGTCAAATATCAAGGGAGACTTCCTTCTACTTGTCAGGATGTAAATTAATTACCTGGTTTGAAAGACGCAGGACATTAAGTGAGAGAAATCAGTGAGTTCTTTGAAAAAGGTTTTTTCCATTTCTCTTTGGCATTTTTGTTAAATATTAACCATATATTATCTATACATCGGTTTCTCAGTTGTCTACTGGTCATCTCTCTTGGCTCTATCTGATAATTCTGTTAGTGAATGCCTCTCCTGTCACAGGATTAGCTGATAAAATGATGTCCATTTACAGTTAAACTCTGGACCTATTCTGGTCACTGCTTTCCTGGTTTGGGGTTCAGTTCAGTTCAGTCGCTCAGTCGTGTCCGACTCTTTGTGACCCCATGAATTGCAGCACACCAGGCCTCCCTGTCCATCACCATGTATGCAAATTAAGTGCCTCTCTCTTTTATATATGAGATGATTGACAGTGAGAATGGGCTTCCTCTACTGCTTATTAAAAATATTGCAAAGTAACTAGTATGTAAAAATTCCCATGGCTGAGAAAGGTGAGAAGATTTTGAAGAACATCTAATATTTTAATATCCTTCCCTTGCAGTATCATATCAATTGTTTCTTGGGAACAGAACAGGGGAGATCTTTGTCTTCTGCCCTTCATTCATCAAGTTCATCTTTTTCTCAGATAAGAGTAGAATTCTTAAATAACAAATAGCCAAGAGTCTTGGCTGGCAGTGTGGGTGCCTCTGAGAGCTCCCATACTCTGCCCGTACTCTGCCAGTGCCTTGATCATGTGATGAAGCTATTAAATAATCCAACATTAGGAAGAGGATATGAAGAGAAATACAGACTAGAGAGCTATTCAGATGGTAGGACTGACAGATTTGTTTGGTTAAAGAGAGGGAAAAGACAAGAATGACTGAGTGGAGATAGCGGTCGTCACTGGGGGAAGTGGTTTAGGAAGGATGGAGGAGATGAATTCTGTTTGGGGCAGGCAGTTTGAGGAGACTGAAAGAGGTCCAAATGGTCATGCCCAGTTGGCTAAATGGTTCTGGAGTTTAGAAAACCACTTAAGCTAAACACTAAGATTTGAGACTCATTAACATTTAAATGGTTATTAAATTTGTGAACTAAGTGAAGTCATTCAAAGAGTGTGGATAGAAGGAAAAGATAAAAGAAAGGGAACATGGAAATCTGAAAAACATCTACATTCAGAAGTGGACAAAAAGAATAGGTTAATAAGTTGAGAAAGCAGCCAGAGAAAGCACAGGAAAATTAGGAGTGAACAAAAAGGTATCATGAAACTAAGAAAGGTTCATGAAAGAGGGAACAATCCTCAGTACCAAATGCTTCAGGGGTCAAATGAAATATACATTGGGTTCATATCACGTATGCTGTTCTGTAGACTGCTTTTTCCTTACAGGATGTTGCAAAGATTTTTTTTTTCATTTCAATAACTGTAGATCTCCATTGTAAATTTAAATAGCTACAATGTAGAAGGCAATGGCAACCCACTCCAATACTCTTGCCTGGAAAATCCCATGGATGGAGGAGCCTGGTGGGCTGTAGTCCATGGGATCGCTACAAGTTGGACACGACTGAGCGACTTCACTTTCACTTTTCACTTTCATGCATTGGAGAAGGAAATGGCAACCCACTCCAGTGTTCTTGCCTGGAGAATCCCAAGGACGGGGGAGCCTGGTGGGCTGCCATCTATGGGGTCGCACAGAGTCAGACACTACTGAAGCGATTTAGCAGCAGCAGCAGCTGCTACATAGAATTCAGTTGTATGGGTGCATCATGATTTATTCAGCCAATCACCAACTGAGCCTTAAAATTATTCCCAATTTTTGCTTTTATAAAAATGTTTATGAATAACCTTGTCATGTGTTCCAATATTTCCCTAAGTTAAAGTCCTAGAACTGGAATGATGCAGGTTGTCACCCATACCAGGCTCTGCAAGCTGATTCTTTCTTTGATTTATCTGTGTTTGTGCAAAAGCATCTAGTATTTGACAGAGATGTTTTTCAGCTGTGCTTTAAGCAGTGGTCAATCAATGACCCTGAATCGGGTCTGACTTGACCACAGTAAAGTGCTTGCACAAAGGAGATGGTGAGGTGAGGTAAAGTCGCTAAGTCATGTCCGACTCTTTGCGACCCCACGGACTGTAGCTTACCAGTCTCCTCTGTCCATGGGATTTTCCAGGCAAGAGTACTGGAGTGGGTTGCCATTTCCTTCTCCAGAGGATCTTCCCAACCCAGGGATCGAACCCAGGTCTCCTACACTGCAGGCAGACGCTTTACCCTCTGAGCCAAAGGAGATGGAGACTGTGTCTAAAAGTTACCTTTGCTTCATTATTATGCTAAGATCCTTGCCCAGGGAGGGGATTTGTACTCTTCTAGGCCTCAGGGCTTCCCCTGTGGCCCAGTTGGTAAAGAATCCACCTGCAGTGTGGATTCAATCCCTGGGTTGGAAAGATCTCCTGGAGAAGGGTAAGGCTACCCACTCCAGTATTCTGGCCTGGAGAATTCCATGGACTGTATAGTTCATAGGGTCACAAAGACTCAGACAGGACTGAGTGACTTTCACTTTCACTTTCAGGCCTTAGGAGGGCTTCCCAGGTGGTGCTATTGGAAAGAACCTCCCTGCCAAAGCAGGAGACATAAGAGGTACAGGTTCAATCCCTGGATTGGGAAGATCCCCTGGAGGAGGGCATGGCCACCCACTCCAGTATCCTTTCCTGGAGAATCTTGTGGACAGAGGAGCCTGGGGGCTACAGTCCATAGGGTTGCAAAGAGTCAGACACGACTGAAGCATCTTAGCAGCAGCAGCAGCTGGTCTTAGCAAGTTTGTGCAAAGAAGCATGTAGGATTGAATGACCCAGCTGCCTCTGAAAATGTCTGCCCCTTCCTTGAGCTCTTATGAAATCTGCCTCAGTTAAAATTCCCTTATTCTCCTCCCTTCCAGGAGAAAGTGTTTTTAGAGCATATCTCTCCCTTCTTCATTCCTAAATTGCCGTGCTATCCTGAACCTGGTTTCATTGATTAACGTTTGCGACTCCAGGCAAGGATCCATCGAAGGGTCACTGACCCCTTGGGAATCAGTAACAAGGTCAAAATGTTTGTAGATTCTGAAGACGATAGATATATTTACCAAATTGCTTTTCAGTAATTTGCTCCAGTTAGCTACACTTAGAGTTTCTGAATTAAACCAGGGAGACTAGAAGGGGTGGGTGGTCCGCAGAAGGAGGTAGACGTGGTTCCAGGATCTACCAATCCTTGGGGCTGCTAATGTAGGATAAATTGCTGGACTGACCAAAGAGAGGACCAGCATCCTCTCCTCATTCTTGAGCAGAGGCTCATTCTCTGAGCCTGAGACTGCACCATCTTTAGAAAGCATGCCAAGTTAGGAAAATCCCTTATTTGAGCGGCAAGGTTGTCAACAAGTGGTGTGTTTCTGGCTCTGGGCCCAATTCTTGGGTGTTTGGAGGCAGCTGCAGCTATAGAGTACAAAAGAAAGCCAGAAGACTGATAAACAAGTTTTCATGGGGCTTAGTAAATGGAAGAGAGAAAAGATGGAACAGTGTTTAGGGAAAGAGACCTCCTAGAAAATCAGCAAAGAGGGAAAAGAGCCTTGAAGTACTCCACTGTAAAATTCGTCATAGGGAAACGTCATTCTTCATTCTAACCAGAATGAAGTCCAAAATGGGTGAGTGTGAGTTGGGCATCAAGGAAGCAGTCTCTGCCCTGGCAGGAACCCTGGTCACCAGGTAAAGAGGACCACAGGGATGGCTGGAGGAAGTATGATTCACACACCAAAGCCTTCAGCTAGCTCTGCAGCTACTCTCCTCTGCCTCTAGATGTCGCCCTTGGAGTCAGAATAACAACTGGATTCCTTGAGAATGTAGGACTCTTATGAGAAATCTATTAATACTTCACTCCTCAGTGAAGCTGTGGATGTGCTCAGGTGCATCTGACTCTGCAGCCCCATGGACTGTAGCCTGTCAGGCTCTTCTGCCCATGGAATTTTCCTGGCAAGAGTACTGGAGCGGGAATCTTCCCAAGTACTCCAAGGAATCTTCCCAACCCAGGAACGGAACCCACATTTCTTGCCTTCCTGCATCGTCAGGCAGGTTCCTTAACTGCTCAGGAGAAATGATAAACCCTGACGGGCTGAACTTAGAGAGACATATCCCATCCTGAAACTGAAGGGCTGCAGAGTGGGAATGAGGGGCAAATAACTGCTCTCTCTTCCTGTGTCAGATATATTGGAGACCAGAGGTTAGTGGTCTAGCAAATGAATCAACAGAGACTGAAACTGCTGAGGCTCCAGAAGCCTGTTGCCTGGACTAGGAACTAGTTAGGGCCAGGAGCTGCCTCCAGTCCCCAAAGGATGCTCTACAACTTCTTATTGGCCTGAAGACCTTCAAGGTTTTGGGCAGCTCAGTTTCTCAGAAAACTCTCTGTAAATAGTTGATACCTGACTCATCATTTCCTGGAAACTAAGTAATCTGTGATTGCCCCACTGAGATTATTCTCATGCTTGCCCAATAACAAAGGAAAGAGGATGAAGGGAGTGTCTCTTCACTGCAGCTTGGTTGTATGGCCCACAGTGACTTAGATTTCTATGGGATGGAAGAAGAATTGAGATATTTGGGTCCTTGCTCACTATCCTTGGCATGTTAGTGTTCCCCCAGTAAAGCCTGTTCCTTACCATGTGATACCACAGAATTTACCATTAGCCACTTTACCACACTGCAGAAAAGCAAACATAAGCAAAAGATCATAAAAACAGCCCAAGAGAAAAGTCTAACAAGAAACCACAAATAGACTGATAGTAAACTTCTGAGTAAACTCAATGAATATCAGGAAAGGAAGACTATTTCCTTCCAAGAGCTGCGATAAAATATCTATCTCAAATTTATGTCAAGACCTTATCTTTAAGAATGAGAGAAAAATAAGTTTCTTTTGATAAATAGACACTTAGAGAGTTTGTCACCAATGGATTTATACTTAAATTAGATGTAAAAGTTATACTTCAAAAGAGGGAGAATTCCACTGGAAGGAAGGAATAAAAATACAAGGAATAATGGTGAGGAACGAAAATGGTAAACATAGCTGAATCTAAAACATTGCTTGCAAAAAAAATAATGATGATAATAGTAATAGTAATAATGTCTAATTTTATAGTGCTGGAAAAAGAACTAAAACATGAGGCAAGAGTGTCATGCAAACTCATTTTAGCCTGGCTTCTGCCCTCACCACTTTGCTGATCTAAGGCCATGTATTAACCAAGTTCTCCAGGGCAACAAAATCAATAGGCTAGAGATAGAAAGAAGTCTGTTACAAGAAATTGACTCGTGTGATTATGGAGGCTGAGTTCCCATGATCTGCCATCTGCAAAAGGAAAAAAGAATGGCATGCAAGGTGGCAGGGAGTTGGTAGGAGTCTCAGTGTTCTAAGGATCTTTTTCAAAGGAGAGTAAAGTTAACATATTAACTTTAGACTTCAACATACGTTGTTCATTACATATATTGCTTTGTATATGTCTTAACTTCTTTTAAAAGGAAAAAGTAAAATGTACATATGAAAACTTCAGAAGTGTATAATGTTGAAATCTCTCTTTAATTCTGTTATTTTTTCTTCACATGTGAAACTTTTTGTTCACATGTGGACACACACACTTACACATAAGCATAATAATATTTTAATTGTTTTTATTGAGGTTTAGGTGATTTATAATATTAGTTTCATGTGTACAACATAGTGATTCAAAATTTTATAGGTTATACTCCATTCATATAAAATGTTGGCTATATACTCTCTGCTTTACAACATATTTGTAGCTTATATATTGTATACATAGTGGTTTGTACCTCTTAGTCCCCTACCCCTATCTTGCCCCTCCCTCCTTCTCCACTGGTTTGTCTCTATATCTGTGAGTCTGTTTTTTTTGTTATATTCATGAGTTTGTTTCATTTTTTAGATTTCATGTATAAGTGATAACATACAATATTTGTCTTTATCTGACTTATTCGGAGAAGGCAATAGCACCCCACTCCAGTACTCTTGCCTGGAAAATCCCATGGATGAACGAGCCTGGTGGGCTGCAGTCCATGGTGTTGCTAAGAGTCGGACACGACTGAGTGACTTCACTTTCACTTTACACTTTCATGCATTGGAGAAGGAAATGGCAACCCACTCCAGTGTTCTTGCCTGGAGAATCCTAGGGATGGTGGAGCCTGGTGGGCTGCCGTCTGTCGGGTCGCACAGAGTCGGACACGACTGAAGCGACTTAGCAGCAGCAGCATCTGACTTATTTTTCATAGCATAATTTCCTTCAGGTTCCCTGGTGGCTCAGTTGGTAAAGAATTTGCCTGCAGTATGGGAGACCTCGGTTTGATTCCTGGGTTGGGAAGATTCCCTGTACCCACTCAAGTATTCTGGCTTAAGAACCCCATGGACAGATGAGCCTGGCAGGCAACAGTCCATGGGGTCGCAATGAGTGAGACACGACTGAGTTACTTTCACTTTCTACCCACGTTCTTGCAAATGGAAAAATTTCATTCACTTTTATGGTGGAATAATGCTCCATTGTATGTGAATACCACATCTTTTAATCTGTGCATCTGTTGATGGACTTCTGTATTGCTTCCATATCTTGGCTATTGTAAATAGTGGTACTAAGAACATTGGGGTGTAATTAACTTTTTCAGTTAGTGTTTTCATTTTTCAGGAGTGAATATATATCTGAAGAATATATACTCACTCCTGTAGTGGATAAAGATGTATCAAATCAGTGCATAAAGAACAGATGGGCATGTGATCAGTGACCAATCGCGTCACTACTTTTAAAGTCTGTGATCTGTCACTGTGCCTTTGTTATGAAGTTCAAACACAGCAAAGCATGCAGTTGTGCTGCCTTCTTGTCTCCCAGTGATGACCCAATCCACATGACATTTTACAAAAATGAATACTCAAAAAAAGGAATTGGTCACAAAAGATAAAAGTGCAGCAAAGAAATAAAAAATGATAGCATTGGAAGAGAAAGTTGAATCTCTTATGGATGGAGTTATAGAATAAATTCCTGACTATGAGTATGTTGACAGTGCCATCATTCGAAAAACTCTAGGTGAACACCATCTGAAAAATTCTAGAGGAATTTCGTGAAGGTGAACATATAAAATTAGGACAGTGGTTTAATGAAAAAAATTAAGATATGAAAGTGATACTGACAAAAATCTTCACGTTAAAGAATGCTTGGGAATATTTTATAACATTGAAAGCACAAGAATGAAAGTCGTTAACGTTGTTTACACACTAGTAATAAAGAGTATAAAATGTAATTTAAAAATTACTTGCTAAAGTAACAATAAATTCCTAGCAATACATAACCAAGACTTTTAAGGAACTGTGAATTTGTCACTCTTTTTACATGTATGAAAACTTTAAACTATTTGGTCCCACCTGCAGTCGCTTGAGAGCAACATCGGGATACTCCTCAGGGCCACTCGCAGGAAGACCTTCGGGAGCAGGATGCTGAAAAGGCCTGATGAGAAGATAGATACTCATCCAATAAGGGAAGCCCTCAACCAAGTGTTGCTCCTCTTTCACAACACTTCCCAGTCAGACAACAACGGAATCATATCTGAAGAGTCTACAGGTGGCCTCTTCATATGGGACATACTATGACATCCTTGAAGCCTTTCCTAAACCTTAAACACTCTTGATATACAATTACTGAAGTTCATCCTTCACCTATCTTTTCTCAGAGACATAACACTACTGACTGGTGTCAGTCGTGCAGTATCATTGCAGTTACGGAGGACTTTACTCAGGGCACTTTGTACATATTTGTACTGCTATTTGCTATCAGCCCAGCAGCAAAGAACACAGATCTACTAAGTGTTCAAAGCCTTCCCACCCCTACACCTAGTCCCTGCTTCAATATACCATCACAAGCCACAGCCTTACCTACAAGAGAACACCAATGGGTCAAGATCCTCAGATAGAAACAAATGTAATTGAATGGTTTGTTTTGAGCTATATGGGGTCACACTTAGGCTCTCACTTCTAACTCATGTTCTACCTCTATTTTTGTCCTACAAGGTCATCCCGAAATTTTCTGAAATGAAAATTTTTCCTCATCAAAAAGAATAAAATGGATAGATAAGGAAGAAATATGGAGAAGTGAAAAATGTAAACAATAAAGCATAAAAAATATAAATCAAACCGTAGGTATCAGGAGTAAGATGGCAGTATATATAAAATATCAAGAAATAAGAAAGAGATAGAAAGATGTTAGCAAATAATGATAGCAAATATGAATCTACACCCTCAGGTGTACACATAATTATTTTATTTTTTTAAAATATAATTAGTATGACTTTGGTATCAAGTACTTTGACAAAGTTGACAGAAAGTTAAAATTCAGTCATATTGGAACTTAGTCTTATGAGGTACTCCAGGGAACTTACAAAATATTATGAGTGACTCTTCCCATCTTCAATCCATCCTGGTTGCCATTAATATTCCTATTATCTTCCCTAGACCTTTGAATGGAGAAGGCAATGTCAACCTACTCCAGTACTCTCGCCTGGAAAATCCCATGGACGGAGGAGCCTGGTAGGCTGCAGTCCATGGGGTCGTGAAGAGTCGAACATGACTGAGCAACTTCACTTTCACTTTTCACTTTCATGCATTGGAGAAGGAAATGGCAACCTGCTCCAGTGTTCTTGCCTGGAGAATCCCAGGGACGGGGGAGCCTGGTGGGCTGCCATCTATGGGATCGCACAGAGTCGGACATGACTGAAAAGACTTAGCAGTAGCAGCAGCAGCAGACCTTTGAAAAGCTCTTTTACTTTGGACATGTGAATTTTTGTCAGTGTTCCGTGGTGACTGTGTCTTCACTTGGGCTGCTGTAATAAAATACCATAGGCCATATGGATTAAAGAACAAAAATTTATTCCTTAGAGTTCTGGAAGCTGAAAAATTCAAGATCAAGCTTGGAAGATATGGTTGCTGGTGAGGATCCTCCTCTTGGCTTACAAATGGCTACCTTCTTGCTGTATCCTTACTTGAAAGAGAAAGGACTCTGGTCTATCTTCTTCTAAGGACATCAATCTCATCATGAGGCCTCACCCTCATGACCCTATTTAATTACGTCATGAAGGCCAAATACCATCACACTAGGGGTTAGAGTTTCAGCAGATGGGTTTGGGAGGGGGGCCAAACGTTCTGTCCATAACAGTGACCATGCAGTCAGCCTCCAACCCAAGTTCTGCCACCTTTCCCATCCAGCCTGATGTCCCTACTCCCTGTGGAGTCTGCTGATCTCCAAATTCTTCTAAGTCTTTTGAAAAATCCCCCTTTTTCTCCTTCTGTTTCTCCTCAAAATCATTCACTTCTCTCCATTTCTTTCTAATGTCATCTCCTCAAGGTTTTCAGCCTTTTGGGAAACAAATATCAGAAAAAGAGGTTGCCTACTAGTGGCTCAGAGGTTAGAGCATCTGCCTCCAACATGGGAAACCCAGTTCGATTCCTGGGTTGGGAAGATCCCCTGGAGAAGGAAATGGCAACCCACTCCAGTATTCTTGCCTGGAGAATCCTATGGATGGGGAAGCTTGGTAGGCTGCAGTCCACGGGGTCGCAAAGAGTCGGACATGACTGAGTGACTTCACTTCATCCAGAGGCAAAGGAACATAGAGGACCTGGGGGGTTTGGGAAAATGCTGGGGAAAAAACACAAAATAATATTCTAACAGACTGTCCTTTCACATTAAAGTTGATGAAATTTATAATCTCAGTCAGGCTCAGCATGTTGATTGGCAACAAAAAGGTCACATAGGAATGGGTGCTTGCACTTCCCAGACTTAAGAACAGAGCAGTAATGAGTGGAGAGCTTCTGATCAAAACCTCCAGTTCTCAGTATTCATAATGTAACAACCTCAGCAGGTGACAGGCCAATCTCAGATAACCAGATACTGCAGTTGGTACCCAATGCATTATATATTAGCTTTTGTCTATAATAGATGTCTAAAATCTAGGAAGATCAGAAAACAAAATTTTTTTTTGGTTATCATTTGGAAACAATATCTGGCTAAATCTGACTTAAAACTGTTCAGAGTCTTCATTTGCCTGGTTTCGTGTAAATAGTCACATGTTTTGCTTTTGAGATATTCATATGCTAGATTATAGGATGTTATCTCAGACTTGCAGGGGATATTAAGTAGCATATGGATCACACACCATAATTTCTTTATAAAAGCAGAAAAAGTCTGAATTCCAAAAGATTAAGCCAGAATGGTTTTAGAAAAATGATTGCAGAACTTGTATACTGGCTCATGCACAGAACTGTTCCACAACTGACTCCTCAGGTTCCTCACTTCCTACCACAGGGACATATAACATTGAGCAGATGTGCAGGGTAGTCACACTCAAGGTTGATTAACCTGAAAGCCTGGTCTCTCATGAGAGCAGACAGGGAGCAATGAATCGTGAGGAAAGGTAGCATGTGACCAGGGCTCCCTGGCTCTCTGTGTGGTGTGCTTGCCGTGGAAGCAATAAATCCAGGATAGCAATAACTCCCTCTCTGTGGCTGGGCTTTATTTGCACATTGGGAGCTAAATTGGAAGCTGAGGCTGTGTTCTTCGTCCTTGAGATGGAAGTGAAGGGTAGGAGGAGACAGGAGTTGGCAATTGCTTTTAACCCAGTCTGAAGCTTCTTCATGGGAAGAGATTTTGGGGGGAACATAAATCCAGGTCTTGCTGCTTACCAAAGGGTTTTACCAGGTAGAGATCACATGCTTATTAGATCTCAGTTTTATGTGGCAAAGAAGATGTAGTTGGGGGAAAGAAAGCAGTAAGGAAAATGAAATAGGAAGGCACTTCAATAGGAAATGGTTATTTCTTTGCATGAGGAGACCAGAGCTAATAAACAAAGAGAAAATTCTCTAAGAGGTAAAGACGCAGGCAAGAATCCAAGGAAATCAAGACGAAAGGTACCAACATTCATGGGCCTCCTTGCAGTTATTTCACAGCATGAAAAGGTATCTGGGAGTTATTTTCACAGTTTGAGGAAGCATCCATAATGTGAAGACTTTTTTTTGTATAATAAAACACAATATGAAGTGGTTCAAATGCTTTGGTCAACAAAAGAGGTGTAAATAGGTAGACAAGTATAATTTAAAGTTATCCTTCACAACATATATGAAACATACTCATCTTGAAGATAGTCCTTGCATGTCTTAGATAATACTATTACTGTGAGCTTTAAGGAGCTCATCACAGGATTTGACTATTTTAGAATCTTCTATTACCATTTGAGACCTAGCTAAGAATCTCTCCTGTAGAAATCCTTGTTAACCATATGTATTCAAGTAGTGTTTGCTCCATAACGCACATTCTCAGGAAGAGGCTGAGGGTGGTTATAATACTCACGGTTGATTTACTCCACAGATCCTGGTAACATTTAAGCAAGGTTTCCATTTCCCTGTTATTCCCTATCACATTCCCTAGGTTGTGAATGTGGCAGGGTAGTCCCCTTCTCCTCTGTCTCACTGGCTGTTCTTTGGCAGATTTTCAGCACAAGCTGTTAAAAGGGCCTTCGACCTACTTTCATGTGCTGCTTGTTCTCATTTGCCATTACCTCCAGTGTCATGATAATTGTCTTTCCTCTCAGCTTCTGTTTTCTCATGTATTCTTGGCTGTCTCCTGGAATTACCTTCTGTTCACCCTTGGTTTGCGAGTTACTTCCCGGCTTTGGCCGGCCATCCATCTTGCTTGCTTCCTTCCTGATTCTTATCTAGCATCGTCTCTGGCTGGATTCAGTATACCCCATCCCTCAGCTCTCTTCCTGAGAGATGCTGTATTGCTTTTCCCTCTGATTAGCTTCCTTCTTCTGCGCCACACACCTAATTAGTCTCTTCTTGATTACTTACACATTTAGAGACCAGAGATTGCCATCTGTGTCATTTAAATGCTGAATAATTCTTATCTCTATAGCTGAACATTATTAATTGTTCATTAAATATTTGTTGAATATCAATCAAACTAGTTTTCAAAGTTCTCTCAAACAGCTGTGGTCACGAAAAGACTATGGTAAATCAGAACTTGGATTTTTTTTTTTTTTAATGAGGTAAAAAGTGATAGAATGAAAAATATCAGAGTGCAATGCAAAACAGTATTATTTTGTGAAACTTGTGTTTCATAAAAGTTGGGAATCTTAGGATCAAGTTATTTTTCATCACAGTAGGTCATGGTTAAAAAAGTTTGAAATTCATGAATTAGATTACAAGGTGGTTCAGACAGATGAACTAGACATTGGTTGTTTTCATATGTCTAAAATATTTTCCAGTCATTTTCTGACAACAGATCCACTTCTGTTCCACACTTACAGGACAGTTTACTCACTCACCCATCCTTGTCATTAGAGAACTCTGTTGGCTGAGGAGGAAGCAAGTGAGCAGTCTAATCAGGGTGCTCCCTGGGTTATTTTATTTCCCCTATTGCTATTAGAAAAAACTCTTACCATTGTAGTTACCAGACTGATAGAATATGCTTTTGTGGCTACCACTGGATGTATTGGCAAGGTTTGGAGCAGGAAACACTGCCCCTGGTCCCAGGGTTAGCCCTGAGGATTTTCCCATTACAGAAGCCGATGAATTTCCTTTCTAGCTTAAAGTAGCTTAGATGAATTTCTGCCCTTTGCAACCAAATGAATCCTGACTAATATAAATGAGCACAGAATGAAGAGTGGGGAAAGTTGGATGTAACTCTAACAGTATCATGTGCTACATATGTAACTCTTGAAAAGTCTCAAAAGCTATATAGTTCTCAGTCTTCTCTTCCTCTGAAATAAGAGAAGTGAATCTGATGGTAACTCACAATCCAGTTTTTATTGGTCATCAGAGTTCCCTCTGGAGCTTTAAACAGTACAGGTGCCTGAGCTCTATATTGGATTTTCTGAATCAAAATCTGTAAGAGTATGTCCCACGTGTAATTTTAAAATGACCCTAGGTGCTTCTGATGCACCGTCAACATGGGAAGGTGCTGGCCTAGGTCATTGCTGAGGTGTTTTCCCCCTTAATACTCAGTGCTCTGTGAGTCTTCCAAGATCACAGAGTCTGATTAAATTTCTAACAGTTGACAAAGTGACAAATGCAGAATCTGTATTCAGATTATTTTTGTTGACTGTCCTGAGATGAATGATGCCATGTAAATGATAATACTGACTACTAAGTTGTGCTATCACCATTCCTTATTAGCCTTATAGAGAAATCACACTCACCAACACATCAATCAAATTTTCTTGGTGCAGACACCCAGAGCGTGGTTGACATCATAAAAAGCTGAGGCTTAAGAGAAGTGTGGAAGTTTAAAAAAATAAGTAAGTGGAAGAAAGTCAGATGATTAAATTTGTTTTGTGTCATTACAAACAGTCCTGGTATCCAGAAGTGTCACATTTCATTTCTTCCCTGTGTCAGAGCACAAATGTAAATTAGAGATGTTAGACAAGTGAGAATACAATGGCCTAAATGATCTTTCTTAAGTAATTGTTTCTTGCCTAAAGATTTCATTCTGTATCGAAAAGACATATTTTCCTCATTAATAAAAATCCCACAGAGATAAGTCTCATTATCCTTACAGATTTGTATCTATCTTCCTCTTTAATATGCTTCAAGATAATTCATTAGTCTGTTCATTGTTTTTCACAGAAACACTAACAAGACTAGCAGACTTGAAATCTTTTGTTTAGGAGACTGATGTCTTGCTGAGTTTTCATTACACTTCTCTCACTCCCACCCTTTGGTGGAAAATGCAGTGAGTTATGGGAGATGTTGTAGACAAGGCTTTCAGATGCACACATTCAGTCCAGTGTTCTGGGGGCTCCAGGGTCGTGGCCACAGAGAGGGGAAATGTGTGTAGCATCTATTCTCAAACGTGAATGATTGATGAAGACCTCTGGAGAGGGAGGAGGATGCACAGGGACAACCGAGTAGGCAGAATATGGCAGGCAAAATAGCAGATAATTTTACACCCAAGAAAATAACTATTTTTGAAATGTCAGAGTAGCCTGTCAGCCTTGACAAATTTTTTTTTTTTAAAGATTTGGAGGAAACTGGGTGAGTAATTATAGTCAGTGACTGTCATTGTCAAGATAGTTCTGTAATTAGAGAAATTCAAAATATGTCTCATTTAGAGACACCTCAAATAGAGCCACAGGGGTAGCCATCAGTTGGAAAAGGTTAATAAAGTCGAAACAGTCAGACAATGGTGCTGAAGCTAAAATGCCGGCAGTGTCCATGACAGGAAAGGACATTCTGTCATCCGAAAGCATGGACCCTGCTTGAAAGCAAATCTGAACAGAGCAATCTGGAAAGAGAAATGGGTCTTGGAATTCACAGTAAAATTGAAGAAAGCCACAGAGGAAAAGCCTACTAAATTTCTGTGCATTAACTATTCATTTTAAAATCCTATTTGTTTTCTTAAATTAATGAAATAAGTAGTTTGGGAGGGTGAGAAGAGAAAGATTCTTTCTTTAGATTCATAATACAGTTGGAATCCATTTTTGCTCATGTGGAAACCTAATGAAATGGTTGAAGTAGGGCAACTGGCTGTCTACGCAGTCAGTGTATTAATAGGCATCAAGCTGAAAACTTCCACATAATTTGGAAAAATGAGAAAAGTTCACCCATGAAAGCATGTAGGAGGCAGATATGTATGAATTCAGGTGCTAGTTGGAGGGACAAAATTTTCATCACTTATTTAATAAATAGAGAAGCAGTTGGATGCAGCTGTCTCCTGCATCTGGTCCAGATTTATGGGTGCCCAAAGAGCACTCTGAATTCTAATGAAGACACTGGTCAGAGTAACTGATTGCGCAATCTTGTTATTGTGTGTTTTTTTAAAATTAGAGATATCCTTCTTATTCTTACCATACCAAGGGAATTAAAGAAAAAAAGCATATCTTTATATTTCTATGAAATCATATGTTTAAAATGATTTTTAGAATATATGAGAACTCCAAGGAAAATTGTTTCCTCTAAAACCAGGTAACATAGACTTCCTTCCTCCTTCTCACTTCTTTTTTCTCCCCCTCTCCCCTTTCCTTCACATTTTATATTTAGAATATGAAATCTCTCTAAGTGAAGTGTGAGAACTATGTGAAAATTAGGCTAAAATGGAAAGTTTATTTATTTTACGTAAGAAAGCTTTCTTTACTGGCCGCAAATAGATGTGATCTTTAAATACTAGCACCATATATTAGTTTGAGAGTAAGAATAATTTTAAGTCATGTCTAAAAGAAAAACCAAAGTATTAAAATGTCAACTAACTACACTGGAGTGAAAGTATCTGCCCACATGTGTAACTTTCCTTCTTCTTATTTAATGTTTGGTGTAACGGAGTAGTTTTCATGTCATGCGTGAGCCAATGATACCAGCACTCAGTGCTCAAGTGTGGAGAATGTTGATCACTTCTCATGTACTAGGTTTGAAGAAGGACAGACTAGAGCTCAAGAGATCCATTAGCGTCTTACTCAGCTAAGTTTCTTTAAAATCTGGCTCCCACTCCTACACTTGAGGTGAAAACATCTGGCTCCCACTCCCACACTTGAGAGCAACATTTCAGGATACAGACGGCACATGTGTATTTATGGTTTCCAGCCTAGCTCCTCTCACCTATCACACCAAATGACTTATTATCAACTAGGATACTCATAGGCAAGTATTAGTCATTGAACCCCACTCTGCTTGCCAGGCAATGCTTTAAGGAGGGTTGGCCTTAAGATGTTATATTCACTGGCCTATATTTAAGCATAGTAATTAATGAGGGCAGGGTTTGAAATCCTGGCTGTTGACAAGAGAGGTCATATTCAACATTATTCACTTATTCAGTTTAGTTCAGTTGCTCAGTCGTGTCCAACTCCTAGTGACCCCATGGACTGCAGCATGCCAGGCTTCCCTGTCTTACCAACTCCTGGAGCTTGCTCAAACACACATCCATTAAGTCGGTGATGCCATCCAACCATCTCATCCTCTGTTGTCCCCTTCTCCGCCTGCCTTCAATCTTTCCCAGCATCAGGGTCTTTTCCAATGAGTCAGTTCTTCAGATCAGGTAGCCAAAGTATTGGAGCTTCAGCTTCAGTATCAGTCATTTCAGTGAATATTCAGGGTTGATTTCCTTTAGGATTCACTGGTTGGATCTCCTTGAAGTCCAAGGGACTCTCTAGAGTCTTCTCCAACACCACAGTTCAATTCTTCAAGCACCAATTCTTCAGCACTCAGCTTTCTTCATGGCCCAACTTTCACATCTGTGCGTGACTACTGGAAAAACCATAGGTTTGACTAGATGGACCTTTGTCAACAAAGTAATATCTCTGCTTTTTACTATGCTGTATATGTTGGTCATAGTTTTTCTTCCAAGGAGCAAGCAACTTTTAATTTCATGGCTGCAGTCACCATCCGCAGTGATTTTGGAGCCCCAGAAAGTAAAGTCTGTCCCTATTTTCATTGTTTTCCCATCTATTTGCCATGAAGTGATGAGACCGGATGCCATAATCTTAGTTTTTTGAATGTTGAGTTTTAAACCAGCTTTTTCACTCTCCTCTTTCACTGTCATCAAGAGGCTCTTCAGTTCCTCTTCACTTTCTGCCATAAGGTTGTTGTCATCTGCATATGTGAGGTTACTGATATTTCTCCCAGCAATCTTGATTCTATCTTTTGCTTCATCCAGCCAGGCATTTCTCATGATGTACTCTGCATGTAAGTGACAATATACAGCCTTAACGTGCTCCTTTACCAATCTGGAATCGGTTTGTTGTTCCATGTCCAGTTCTAACTGCTGCTTCTTGACCTGCATACAGATTTCTCAGGAGGCAGGTAAGGTGGTCTGGTATTCCCATCTCTTTACGAGTTTTCCACATTGTGATCCACACAGTTAAAGACTTTGGCACAGTCTATAAAGCAGAAGTAGATGTTTTTCTGGAGCTCTCTTGCTTTTTTGATGATCCAGCAGATGTTGGCAATTTGAACTCTGGTTCCTCTGCCTTTTCTAAATCCAACTTGAACATCTGGAAGTTCACAGTTCATGTGCTATTGAAGCCTCGCTTGAAGAATTTTGAGCTTTACTTTGCTAGTGTGTGAGATGTGTACAATTGTGGGATAGGTTGAACGTTCTTTGGCATTGTCTTTCTTTAGAGTTGGAATGAAAACTAATCTTTTCCAGTCCTATGGCCACTACTTTTATTCACTATAAAACATATGCTTTTCTAAAAGGCCAGATTTCACAAAGATCCTTTTTCAGAGACCAGTTGCTGTACTGATAAACATATAGATGAGCTTACCAGAATAATAAGTACAACTTCACCCATGTAGATAGGAAATTATAATCTCAGTTTTCTTGTCTGTAAAATAAACACAGTAGTGCCTGTCCAGGCTTCCTTACAGTTTCTTGTACTAGTCAAATGAAAACATATGAGTTTACTTCACAAAAACTAAAGCAGTAAACCCATAATCTCAACCAGGTAGCCCAGAGACACGTTTGGTTTTATAGAAGAATTTGTTTCATGTTCTCTAATTTGGGTGCTTTCAGATGAATGATAGTCCCTGACAGGTTTCATACCTAATATAACATTAATTGACATAACCTGCTTAACCCTAAAGGCTTTTGAGTTTGTAATTGTGCTTATGCAAATGTAAGTTATTATTATCAACAGTGCTTTAAGAGAAACTTCTACTCTCACAATGGTGCATTCATCAATGTCTAATAAATTATAAATAAATCTCTTTCTATAGCAACTGTAAATTCATCCCATCTGACTGTGAACTCACTGAGGAGAAATGCAGCATTTTATTCATTATTTTATCTCCAAAACCTAAGACAGTATCTGGGCATTGTAAATGCTTATTTAATATTTGTTGGGCTTAGTTGACCCAGATGGTAGGGAAAGTGGGTCATTGAAAGAGTGTAGATATTCAAGAGGAGCAGAATATGAAAATGTAAAAAAAAAAATCTAGAAGTATATGAAGTGTGGAAATAAGTGGTCTTCTAAGAATTGGGCTTCCCCCCTTAAGAGAAAAGAAAAATACTAGAACAGTAAATTTTGAGCACCAAGTGGACACTGGGACACAACCAGGACAGCTTAAGATTCCAGCAGATGCGACTCAGAGATGAGGAAATGGAATATGTCTTTCAAAGACAAAAACCAGAACTGGGTCTGTCACATAGCAGGAAAGCACATCTTCTCAATGCTTCAGCTTGATGGGCAGTATCTGGGTTTGTTGGATAGGTACATACTAGCCTGGCCACAGGTGGTTTGCTGCTTATGTGTGGGTACCCAATTTAGGATTATGATATCAGCTGCCTCTGCTGCCTACATAAGATATATGTCTTTGATCTGTATGCAAAGCGCCCAAGTGAAAGTTTTGTCACCTACTTCTGTCTACACAGATGGCCAGGTCATGGTTTATCACCTACAATCTTTCTCCTTCCTTCAGCTTCACATCAACAATTCACCAAGGCCTTTGACCTCTCTCAGTAGTGTAATAAGGCACAACCTCGACTAGAGTAGACCATCCACACGACATATCCTGGACTGTTGGTCTAAATAGATTTTGGCCTCCAGACTGCAATTTCTTCCTGCTTCAACTCATTACATGGGGCTTGTCTCTCCCTTAGATCCCCTGCTTGTTTTTCAAATTGAATTAAAACGTCAACTCCAAAGATTCTTGCTTATCTTCCCACGGAAACTTCCTGCTGCGTTCATTCATGCCTCTGCATGCCCCTCTTCCATCAGGCTGTTTCTCATGCCCTCATATTCTTAGTGAGTTGAGGCTTATTCTGTTTCCTACTTGCAATGGCTTCCCTGCTTTTCTTTACCAATCATTTGCAGTTTTAATTTAAATACTTTACTTTTGCAGTGTGGGTCTACATGTGGTTTCATGGAAGTTATGGCATAGGAATGCATCACCTGAAAAAGTCATTGTTCCACACATGGTCTCTTTATCTGGGAAGATGGCCTTGTCATTTTGAAAAGGATATGCAACCTATCGTGAGGAAGGGAAAGGGTTCCTATGCTGGCCTTCTATAAGAGGGTACTTGTAGCAAAATTGCCTCACCGGGAGCAAGGACAACAGACCAGAACCTGTTGGTCAAATCCAGCCTGCTGCCTGTTCTTGCAAATGAGTCTTTATTGGAACATAGCTACAACCTTTCTTTCATATATTGTGCGTGGCTGCTTTCATGCTTTGATGACTGAGTTGAGTAGTTGTAATAGAGACCATAATGGCTGCAAGACCAAAATTAATCAGTATCTAGTCCTTTACAGAATGTTCGCTGACACCTGACTTTGAGTTTTCTTGATAATTTTAGCTTGTCTGGTCTCCTCCATTAGACTGCAGTCTGCTTAAGCCCCAGTCTGTGTTTCTCCCACAGCAACTTGTAATACACTCCATGCAAGCAAAGAGTTAAATTTCTGATTGAATGACAGGCATTTATCCAAGTAACAATTTAAAGTGCACGAGGTGAGCAGGAAGATCCAGAGTTGATTTATATTTTATGTGGTAGAAAGGCTATTTCTATTCCTTTTTCTTCTCAATACATTCATTATTTTAAGTTTTACTCCACAGGGGTACCATAGTAAAGACATCTCAACTCTGTTGACAAATTTTCAGAAGACACAGCCTTTTTTGAGAAAAGGGACTCTTTCTTTCACTGCAGCAGCCTCCCTCCTACTACAGCGTTTGGCACAGAGGAGATGCTCGACAGATATTAGTCAAATAAATGATGGATAAATGAGCTTCCTCTTCTGGTTGCAAATAACTTTATTTAAAATATGTTGTTTGAAAACATATGTAAACTTGAATTTCACAATGTTCATAGCTCAGCAGTTAATTAAATAACACCCAGGCATATGTTTGTTTGAAGAATGCCAGCATATTTTGCAGGGAGATCATCTAAAAAGCAAGCACTGGTATATGAAGCCCATCAGGCCAATTCTGTGTGTTAGGAAGAAACTCTTCCAAATAACAGTATGATGATCAAGATGAACATTGGCAGCTTCCATTTAAAAAGCAGGTTGTGTTTCAGAATTACATTTGTAAGTCAAGAACTTGACCTATATTTTCTCATAGAAACAATCTTATAAGGAATGGCTAGATTCTCGTCCAAAGAAATCATTGTGGCAAGGAGGCTTTGTTTGGAGGAAAACAATCCTGAGTCCAATCAGTCTTGGTCATGTCACTCATCAGCTGACTTGGGCAAGTTATTCTCCACTGTGGAGCCTCTGGGGTTTGTTTTTAAATCTGTAAAGTGGGGGAAAATAACACAAATTTTGGGGAGAATTATGTGTCATAAAAATATACATGAGTTGACTTTCACAATACCTGGCACATATTAAGTACTTAAAAAATATATCTGAAACCTTTCCTTCCTTTCTGCACCCTCTTTTTAAAAAAAATTTATTTATTTTAATTGGATGCTAATTACTTTACAATATTGTAGTGGTTTTTGCCATATGCACCCTTTTCACCTCCAGTACCGTCACTTCCATCTAGAGATCAGTAATGTATATCCTTTTCCAGGCCTATCTCATTTCCCAAAGTATTCCAAGCTCCTGAATAACTAAAATTCTCATTTGTGTAATTCATCTGATTGTGCACAGGTCTTATAAAGAAAGCACTCTGAGTGAATTTACTTATGTGTGTGTGCTCAGTGGCTTCAGTCATGTCTGACTCTTTGGAACCTTGTGGACCATAGCCTGCCAGGCACCTCTGTCCATAGGATTTTCCAGGCAAGAATACTAGGGTGGCCTGCCATGCCCTCCTCCAGGGGATCTTTCTAACCCAGGGACTGAACCACCATCTCATGCATCTCCTGCATTGCAGGCAGATTCTTTACCACTGAACCACTGAAGAAGCCCCCAATTTTTTTTTAAATTTTTAAATTTTTTATTTTTTTCCATCTCAGGTGTACATGAGTTCCCAATCTTGAACCCCGCCCCCACCTCCCACCCCATATCAACTCTCTGGATCATCCCCATGCACCAGTCCCAAGCATCCTGCATCCTGTATTGAACATAGACTGACGATTCTTTTCTTACATGATAGTATACATGTTTCAGTGCCATTCTCCCAAATCTTCCCACCCTCTCCCTCTCCCTCAAAGTCCAAAAGTCCATTCTATACATCTGTGTCTCTTTTGCTGTCTCGCATACAGGGTTATCATTACCATGTTTCTAAATTCCATATATATGAGTTCGTATACTGTATTGGTGCTTTTCTTTCTGGCTTACTTTGTATAATCGGCTCCAGTTTCATCCATCTCATTAGAACTGATTCAAATGTATTCTTTTTAATGGCTGAGTAATATTCCATCGTGTATAGGTACCACAGCTTTCTTATCCATTCATCTGTTGATGGACATCTAGGTTGTTTCCATGTCCTGGCTATTATAAACAGTGCAGCAATGAACATCGGGGTACATGTGTCTCTTTCAATTCTGGTTTCCTCAGTGTGTATGCCCAGCAGTGGGATTGCTGGGTCATATGGCAGTTCTATTTGCAATTTTTTAAGGAATCTCCACACTGTTCTCCATAGTGGCTGTACTAATTTGCATTCCCACCAACAGTGTAAGAGGGTTCCCTTTTCTCCACACCCTCTCCAGCATTTATTGCTTGTTGACTTTTGGAT
>SJYA01000755.1:34862-123180 GCA_006410615.1 Neotragus moschatus | reverse complement strand
GTTTTAGGAGTCCACTGTGGCTCCTTCGCCTGTGTGTGAAAGGGCTTTCTTGGTGGCTCAGGTAGTAAAGAATCTGCTTGCAATGCAGGAGATCCTGGGTTTGATCCCCGGATCGGGAAGATTCCCTGGAGAAGGGAATGGCAACCTACTACAGTATTCTTGCGTAGAGAATTCCATGGACAGAGGAGCCTGGTGGGCTACAGTCCATGGGGTCACAAAGAGTCGGATACGACTTTGCCTGTGTGTACTGAACTGTAACTTCCTCCAGTTTTAAAGGAAAACTGGAGAAGGAAATGGCAACCCATTCCAGTGTTCTTGCCTGGAGAATCCCAGGGACGGGGGAGCCTGGTGGGCTGCCGTCTATGGGGTTGCACAGAGTCTGACACAACTGAAGCGACTTAGTATTGGGTGTCTCTAGAGGGCCCCAGGGGAGCTCTGTAACAAATTTCCCAAATATATTTAAAAAGTAAATAATTTCTTACAAAAAAACACTTTCCCCCAAGATTCTTTGACAAATGCTGATCTAGTGGAAAGACTAGAGCTTTGAAGCCAAACTGAGATCTAGTCAATTCCTGCTCTTTTGCTTACTAGCTATATATCTCTTGCAGGTTGCTTTTGAATGTAAAATAAATAATAGTAGAATTAATCCAAGCTTAGTGATGGCAAATAGCACACCTCTTTTTTCATGAATAGAATTTAATTTTCAGAACAGTTTTAAATTTACAGAAAAATACAGTAGCTTGTGCAGAAAGTTCCTATATATCTTTTCTATCAGGTTTATCCTATTAGTAACTATATTAGTATGGTATGTTTGTTATAACTAATGAACCCATATTGATACATTAGTGTTAACTAAAATCTATAATTTATTCAGGTTTCCTTCAGTTCAGTTCAGCCGCTCAGTCGTGTCCGACTCTTTGTGACCCCATGAATCGCAGCACGCCAGGCCTCCTTGTCTATCACTAACTCCCGGAGTTCATTCAAACTCACATGCATCGAGTCGGTGATGCCATCCAGCCATCTCATCCTTTGATGTCCCCTTTTCCTCCTGCCCCCAATCCCTCCCAGCATCAGAATCTTTTCCAATGAGTCAACTCTTTGCATGAGGTGGCCAAAGTACTGGAGTTTCAGCTTTAGCATCATTCCTTCCAAAGAACACCCAGGGCTGATCTCCTTTAGAATAGTTTTTGCTTAAAATCCCTTTTCTATTCCAGGATCCATTCCAAAATACCACATTACATTTGGTCGTTATGTCTCCCTCTATAGTCTCCCCTTAGTTGTGGGAATTTCTAAGATGCTCTTTGTAAAGACAGGGTTTCCCTAGTAGCTCAGCTGGTAAAGAATCTGCGTGCAATATGGGACATCTGGATTCAATCCCTGGGTTGGGAAGATCCCCTGAAGAAGGGAACAGCTACCCATACAAGTATTGTGACCTGTATATTCCATGGGGTCGCAAAGAGTCAGACATGACTGAGCCATACAAAGCGTTGTAAAGACAAGGAGTTTTAAGGAATCCTGGTAAAGTACATTGTAGGATGCCCTGCTATTGGAATTGTTCTCATGTTTTTCTCATGATTAGACTGGAGTTGTGGGTTTGAGGAAGGAATATAATGAGAGGTAAAGTGCCATTTTCATCATATTATATGAAGGAGACATGCAATCAACATGATTTATGACTGTTGACATTGATGTTGGTCATTTTAAAGTTATCCTTTTCCCCCCACCACTTTCCATATTGTACTCTTTAGAAGGAAAGTCTCTGAGCATGCCCACACTTAAGGAATGAAATTATACCTCCTTCCTTTGGGGTGAAGAAGCTATATAACTTAAATTTGGACTTCTCCTGCATGGGGGATTTGTCCCTTCTTACTAGTTTGTTAATTTATGCAATTATTTATTTTTATCAGCATGAACTCACAAATACTCCTTTAAACTTTGGGGTATAATCCAACACAGTTTTGTTGCTCAAACTGGTCCAGCTTTGGCCATTAGGAGCTCTTCTAGTTGGATCCTCTACCCCTTTGATATAAGCCCATTGATATGGGTTGTTTTAAGAAGTTTCTTACTTTCTGGCATTACAAGATGCTTTAGGCTTATCTTGTATATTTCCTGCCCCAGTCCTAGAATCAGCTATCTCTTCAAGGGTCTTGGATCCTTTTAATGGAAAATGGTATTAAAATTCCACATTGAGCTCTCAGCCTTAGCACCATCTTTTGAGAAACCTCCATGCCATGAGAGCAAAGTGGAGGAAGAAACAATGCCTAGGCTGAAGCACAAAAGAAAAAAGATGACTCAGAGGTCCAGGTACACCCATGGAAGCCACAGATGCAGAAACAAGGGAAGCTAGAAGCCAGGGACAAGGGTACAAATTATTGGGCTGCAGGCCTACTATCTAGAACTTGTCTCAATGGATCTGGAACATCTATGGCCATTCTGATTCCCTTGACCACCTTTGAGAGACTCACCTTGCTTGTAACAAAGTTGTTCCTATTTGTCCTTTGCCCTGAATCGTGATATCATGGACTAGTTCTCTTCTCAGTTGTGGCTGAATATAACATGTGTACAATAATAAATCGTCTCTTTTGCTATCTTAGCAGAAGAAAATAAAAATCCACACTGAATGTTAGGAGTGCCTGTTGCTGTAGGGGTGTCATTTCTTTAAGTATTTGTCAGCTGACAGACCAAGGAAATATATATGTGTATACTAACCCATGTTTATACACATAGTGTAAATATTTCTGTAAGTACCCATTTTATATATATGAAGTTAAACATGCGCTCTTAATGTTTCCAATTCTACTCGATTACCACAAGGATCATTCTAGCTTTCTTCTCTTGTTGTTCAGTCACTGTGTCATATCTGACTCCTCGACCCCATGGACTGTAGCATGCCAAGCTTCCTTGTCCTTCACTATCTCCTGGAGTTTTCTCAAATTCATGTCCATTGAGTTGGTGATGCCATCCAGCCATCTCATTCTCTGTTGCCCTCCTGCCCTCAATCTTTCCCACCTTCCAGGTCTTTTCCAATGAATCAGCTCTTCACATCAGCTGGCCAAAGTATTGGAGCATCAGCTTCAGTACCAGTCCTTTCAGTGAATATTCAGTATTGATTTCCTTTAGGACTGACTTATTTTTTTGCAGTCCAAGGGACTCTCAAGAGTCTTCTACAACACCATAATTCAAAAGCATCAATTCTTTGGCACTCAGCCTTCTTTATGGTCTAACTCTCACATCTACTTCAGCAGTAAGGAATTTGGCTCCCACCATCTGGCATTCATTTACTTAATTGTCTAATTCCAATAAACATGTATAGTAATCTTGGAATTGTTAACCCATATTCCTGTGGGAAACAACTTTATAGACTACAGTACATTATTTATGTGCAGTTCTTTTTGCCTTTCATCTTACATTCATTTCCAAAGTTATTTAGGTCAGCCCCTTTCCCTGGACTCCCTTCAGCGAAACTGTTTCTTGCATTTGTAATAGAATTAGATTCTCTTGTCACAGTCTACGTTTTCCTGGGATCTTCCCACCTCCTAAATTATTATTTTTTAATTTGTCTACATCAAAAGTAACTTTTTATTGTAGAACTCTATGGGTTGTGACACATGCATAATGTTGTGCATCCACTCTTACAGTATTGTGCAGAATATTTTCACCACCCTAAAATTCTCCTGTGCTTCACTTATTCATTCCTTCCCTTCTGTTCTGCTCTGAATCTCTAGCCACCACTGTTTATTTGTTTACCACTTATCTTTTTTGTTGTCTCTAGAATTTTACCTTTTGCAGAATGTCATATAATTTGAATTACAGAAAGTCATATAACTGGAATCATTTTAATCTGTACATACCCACTTCGTTCACTTATCAATATGCATTTAAGTTTCCTCCACATCTTTCTGTGGCTTGATAGCTCATTTATTTTTACTACTGAATAATATTCCATTGAATGGATGTACCAGAGTTTGTTTACTCATCACCTATTGAAGGGCTTCTCAGTTGCTTCTGGGTTTTGGCAATTATGAATAAAGCTGCTATAAATATTCCTGTGTGGGTTTTGTGTGGATTTATGTTTTCAACTCTATTGGGTAAGTACCTAGGAGAACAATTATTGGATCATAGCTTTGTAAGAAATTGTTGAACTTCTTCCAGAGTTGTTACATGATTTTTCATTCCCACCCATGAGTGAACGTTCCTGTTGCTTCACGTCTTTGCTAGTTTAGTGTTGTTTAATATTGTCAGTTTTAAAAAATTCTACCCATTCTAAGAGAATTTTATTTATTTATTTATTATTTTATTAATTAAAATTTTCCGTCTCAGGTGTACATGAGTTTCTAATAGAATTTTAAAGAATTCTACCCATTCTGTAGTGGTATTTCATTGCTGTTAAATTTGCAATTTTCTAATGACAGATGATGTTGAGCACCTTTTCATATGCCTATGTGCCATCTATATACATTCTAGAAGAAGAGTCTGCTTACATCGTTCATCTGGTTATTTTAATTGGATGGTTGGTTTTCTTATTGTTGGCTTTTAAGAGTTGCTAGTATACTTAACATTTTAAAAAATGTTATATTTGAGTAGAGTTGATTACCAGTGTTATGTGGAGTTCAGGTATACAGCAAAGTGGTCAGTAATACATAAACATGTCTCTATTCTTTAAGAGTTCTTAGTACACTTTGGACAAAATTTTTCTTTTTTTTTTTTTTTGAAAAAAGAGTATAGTCATAGTTGGGATGTATTATTTTCATGTACAGTAATACTGTAAAGAATTCTAACTATTTTGACTAGCCTTGTTCAAGCAGATTATTCATAGCTGTTGATTACTTTTTTGGCTGCACTGGGTCTTCAGTGGGGCCCACAGCATCCTGGTTGCTGTGTGCTGGCTTTCTTTAGTTATGGTGAGCAGGAGCTACTGTAATTGTGGTGCATGGGGTTCTCATTGTGGTGGCTCCTTTTGTTGTGGAGCATAAGCTCTAGGCTCTAAAGAATTCAGTAGCTGTGACACATGGGCCTAGTTGTCCTGAGGCATGTGGGATCTTCTTTCTGAGACCAGTGATTGCGTCCGTGTTCCCTGTACTAGCAACTGAATTCTTAACCACTGTACCACTAGGGAAGTCCCCATAGATATTGACTTTAAACATAATTATTTTATTCTGAAATTGCCTGATTATTCAGGTTTTTCTGATTCATTTCTTTTGTGTATTAAGTCTTCTATTCACTAATTAAAATTTTTTTTCTCCTTTTAAAATAGCTAGCAAATAATATCATCTATGTGTAAGGATAAAGACTGGCTGAAATTATATGAGTAATAGAAGGGTAAAATCAGACCTCCAACTCCACAATAATCCACTTCTACAATTTTCATTCATTAAAAATAGGAAGATAGAATTAGAGTAATCCAAAGGATTTAAAATTGATTTGCACAGATAGTAATTTCACTATAATGCCTTCACTGTAAAGTCAAAGCAATAGAGAATAAATGGTAATAGTTCAGGAACAGTTGATAGTGGCAATTAACATTCATAACAACCATCATATCGCTATAAAATATTACTTATTGTTATAGCTAGTATATAAAATCCAGTTGACTTCCTCAGGATTAACATAGTAATGGCATTATAGTCTGAAATCATGTTATAAAGCTGTAATCATATTGGCCTAAATAAAATGAGATTTTGCCTCAGAAAAAAATTCATCCATTTAATTACATTTTGTATTTGACTTGCCTCCTATCTAGATTCTGCATCACACAGTCCTGTCAGTGTAAACTTAGTAAGAAATGGATCCATGAACCATGGTGCTATATAACAGTCTATCGTAGAAAATACTAAGATTATCTACTGTGGGACTATCTGGTTACTTTCTGGGATGAAGGACATGCAGGAACAAGGTCTCACAAGGCTAAAACAAAATATAGAATCAAAGGAGCTAGTTAACCTCTACTTTTGAGTTGACTGGATGGAATAAACTGCATGGTTCAAGTAATGCATTACCACCCTCATTTGTACATGATTTTATAGTTTTCTATGCACCAAATCAAATGAAAAAAAATTATGTTTGAATTGTCCAGAGGGCACTTTGGTGAAATAAAAGATCTCAAAACAAAGAATTAGGAGATTTGGATCCAAATCCAAATGCCACTTACTAATTGTATAAACTTGGATTATCATGTTTAAAAGTGTGAGCTCTGGAGGCCATCACTTGCATTTGAATTTTCTGCATTTCTTTCTCCCCCAGTTCTTCTCCATTCCCTCAATATCTCCTACCCTCTTTCTACCTTCTTTCCTATCAACATGCCCTTTAACTACTTCCTTCTTCCTCTTGTTTCTCTCTTCTTCATCTCTGCCCTCTTAGTTTCTCCTTTGTTCCTACTTAGTCACTGTTTTCCTCTTTCTCATTTCTTTTCTGAAATATATTCACAAAAGTTGCTCTTTTCAGCTGTGCCTATGTTAATAAAATAGTTAAGTATATACAGTTTCAACTATTTCATTAATGTTTTTGTTTTTCCTCTTTACCACTAAAAGCTTCCCTCATAGCTCAGCTGGTAAAGAATCTGCCTGCATTTCAGGAGACCTGGGTTCAATCTCTGGGTCAGGAAGATCCCCTAGAGAAGGAAATGGCAATCCACTCCAGGATTTTTGCCTGGAGAATCCCATGGACAGAGGAGCCTGGCAGGCTACAGTCTATGAGGTTGCAAAAGTCAGACACGACTTAGTGACTAAACCACCGCCACCACTAAAATCTTAAGATACAAAAGTCATTTATAGAAGAGGCTATAGGCAACAGAACCTCAGAAAAAATGGAGAAAACCTGGAATGGGTTATCTGAACTAGTTGGACCTGGTGGCACCTAAAATCCAGCTAATAATAGCAGTGTCACAGATTCTAGTGTCACACAGAACACACATAGTGGCAAAAGAGCTAATTAAGTTAGACCTATTGCCCGATGAACTATGGACAGAGGTTCATGACGTTGTACAGGAGACTGGGAGCAAGACCATCTCCAAGAAAAAGAAATGCAAAAAGGTAAAATGGCTGTCTGAGGAGGCCTTACAAATAGCTGTGAAAAGAAGAGAAGTGAAAAGCAAAGGAGAAAAGGAAAGATATACCCAACTGAATGCAGAGTTCCAAAGAATAGCAAGGAGAGATAAGAAAGCCTTCCTCTGGGATCAGCGCAAAGAAATAGAAGAAAACAACAGAATGGGAAAGACTAGAGAGCTCTTCAAGGAAATTAGAGATACCAAGGAAATATTTCATGCAAAAATGGGCTCGATAAAGGACAGAAATGGTATGGACCTGATAGAAGCAAAAGATATTAAGAAGAGGTGGCAAGAATACACGGAAGAACTGTACAAAAAGGATCTTCACAACCCAGATAATCATGATGGTGTGATCACTCACCTACAGCCAGACATCCTGGAATGTGAAGTAAGGTGGGCCTTAGAAAGCATCACTACGAACAAAGCTAGTGGAGGTGATGGAATTCCAGTTGAGCTATTTCAAATCCTGAAAGATGATGCTGTGAAAGTGCTGCACTCAATATGCCAGCAAATTTGGAAAACTCAGCAGTGGCCACAGGACTGGAAAAGGGTAGTTTTCTTTCCAATCCCAAAGAAAGGCAATGCCAAAGAATGCTCAAACTACTGCACAATTACACTCATCTCACACACTAGTAAAGTAATGCTCAAAATTCTCCAAGCCAGGCTTCAGCAATACATGAACTGAGAACTTCCAGATGTTCAAGCTAGCTTTAGAAAAGGCAGAGGAACCAGAGATCAAATTACCAACATCTGCTGGATCATGGAAAAAGCAAGAGNAGCATAATACCCTCCAAGTTGATCCATGTTATTGCAAATGGCAAAATTTCATTCTTTTTTTTATGGTTGAATAGTAATTTGTTCTATATATACATACCACTTCTTTATCCATTCATCTGTTGATGTACGATTGGATTGCTTCCATGTCTTGGCAATTGTAAATAATGCTACTGTGAACACTGAGGGTGCATGTATGTTTTCAAATTAGTGTTTCTGTTTTCTTCAAATATATAATAAGAAACAGAATTGCTGAATCATATGGTAGTTTTCTATTTCTACTTTTTTGACTATGCCAAAGCCTTTGACTGTGTGGATCACAATAAACTGTGGAAAATTCTGAAAGAGATGGGAATATCAAACCACCTGACCTGCCTCTTGAGAAACCTATATGCAGGTCAGGAAGCAACAGTTAGGACTGGACATGGAACAACAAACTGGTTCCAAATAGGAAAAGGAGTATGTCAAGGCTGTATATTGTTACCCTGCTTATTTAAATTCTATACAGAGTACATCATCAGAAATACTGGGCTGGAAGAAGCACAAGCTGGAATCAAGATTGCCAGGAGAAATATCAATAACCTCACTTATGCAGATGACACCACCCTTATGGCAGAAAGTGAAGAGGAGCTAAAGAGCCTCTTGATGAAAGTGAAAGTGGAGAGTGAAAAAGTTGGCTTAAAGCTCAATATTCAGAAAATGAAGATCATGGCATCTGGTCCCATCACTTCATGGAAAATACATGGGGAAACAGTGGAAACTGTCAGACTTTATTTCTCTGGGCTCCAAAGTCACTGCAGATGATAACTGCAGCCATGAAATTAAAAGACGCTTACTCCTTGGAAGGAAAGTTATGACCAACCTAGATAGCATATTCAAAAGCAGAGACATTACTTTGCCAACAAAGGTCCATCTAGTCAAGGCTATGGTTTTTCCAGTAATCATTTATGGATGTGAAAGTTTGATTGTGAAGAAAGCTGAGTGCTGAAGATTTGATGCCTTTGAACTGTGGTGTTAGAGAAGACTCTTGAGAGTCCCTTGGACTGCAAGGAGGTACAACAAGTCCGTTCTAAAGGAGATCGGTCCTGGGTGTTCTCTGGAAGGACTGATGCTAAAGCTGCAACTCCAGTACTTTGGCCACCTCATGCGAAGGGTTGACTCATTGGAAAAGACTGATGCTGGGAAGGATTGGGGGCAGGAGGAGAAAGGGACGACAGAGAATGAGATGGCAGAATGGCATCACTGACTCGATGGACATGAGTTTGAGTGAACTCTGGGAGATGGTGATGGACAGGGAGGCCTGGCGTGCTGCAGTTCATGGGTTCTCAGAGAGTCAGACATGACTGAGCAACTGAATTGAACTGAACTGAACTGATGGTAGTTTTATGAGGAAATTTGATTCTGTTTTCTGTAACGGCTGCAACAATTTACATTATCACAAACAGGGTACAAGTGTTTCCTTTTCTCCATATCCCACTATATCATGATGTAATCCTTTTACTATTGTATTTTATTTACTATTTTATTTTATTGGTCATGATGTAATAACTTTTATTGTATTGTTGGAGTCAATTTGCTTTTGTTTTGTTGAGGGTTTTTGCATCTATGTTTATCAGTGATATTTACTTGTAATTTTCTTTTTTTTGTGATATCTTTTTCTGGTTTTGGTATTATGGTAATGGTAGCCTCAGAGAATGAGTTAAGAAGGGTTCCTTCCTCTGCAATTTTTTGAATAACTTCCAAAGGGTAAATGTTAACTCTTCTATAGATGTTTGATAGAATTCACCCGTAAAGGCATGTGGTCCTGGGCTTTTGTTCATTTGGAGTTTTTAAGTTACTGCTTCGATTTCAGCAGCAATTGACCTGTTCACATTCCGTGAAGTTGTTGTTCAATTGCTGTCCTGTGCAGCCTGGCACCTGCAGCATGCCGGGCTCCCTATCCTTCTCTGTTTCCCGGAGTTAGCTCAAACTCATGTCCATTGTGTTGGCGATTACATTCAGTCATCTCATATTCCATTGCCCCCCTCCCCTCCTGCCCTTAATCTTTCCCAGCATCAGGGTTTGTTCTAATGAGTCAGCTTTTTGTTTAGCTGGCTGAAGTATCGGAGCTTCTGCTTCAGCATCAGTCCTTCCAATGAATAGTCAGGATTGATTTCCTTTCGGATGGACTGGTTTGATCTCTGCTCTTCCTGATTGAGTCTTGGGAGATTGTGCATTTCTAGGAATTTCTTCTGGAGAAGGCAATGGCACCCCACTCCAGTACTCTTGCCTGGAAAATCCCATGGATGAAGGAGCCTGGTAGGCTGCAGTCCATGGGGTTGCTAAGAGTCAGACACAACTGAGAGACATCACTTTCACTTTTCACTTTCATGCATTGAAGAAGGAAATGGCAACCTACTCCAGTGTTCTTGCCTGGAGAATCCCAGGGATGGGGGAGCCTGGTGGACTGCCGTCTATGGGGTCGCACAGAGTCAGACATGACTGAAACGACTTAGCAGCAGCAGCAGCAGGAATTTCTTCTAGGTTGTCCATTTTATTGGCATATAGTTTTTCATAGCAGTATCTTATGATCTTTTGTATTTCTGTGGTGTGGGTTGTAATTTCTCCTTTTTCATATCCGATTTTAACGATTTGAATCCTCTCTCTTTATTGATGTGTCTGGATAAAGATTTATCAATTTTATCTCTTCAAAGAAGCAGCTCTTCATTTTATTGATCTTTTCTATTCTTTTTTTAGTCTCTATTTTATTTATTTCTGCTCTGATCTTTATGATTTCTTTCTTTCTACTAACTTTGAGTTTTATTTGTTCTTTTTTCCTAGTTGCTTTTTGTGTCAGGTTTAGGTATGAGGGTTTTCTTTTTCATCTTTCCAATTTCTGAGGTAGAAAATTGAGAAATTATAAAGAAATGAAGTTATAAAAAATACAAAATTTTTGTATTGCTATTGTCTTTGTCTTTACCAATGAGCTTTCTTTCTTTTGTAATTTCCATGTTTCTCATTGTATCCTTTCTTTTCCACTTAAAGAAGTTCCTTTAACATTCTTGGAAAGCTAGTGCTAAATTCTTTGGGCTTTTGCTTGTCTGTGAAGCTTTTCGCCTCTCCATCGAGTCTAAGAGCCTTGGTGCATAGAGTATTCTTGGTTGTAGGTTCTTCTTTTCCAGCAGTTGAAATACATCATGCCATTCCCTCTTAGCCTACATTATTTTCCTGAAAAGTCAGCTGATATCCTCATGAGAGCTTCTTTGTATATAGCTCATCACTTTTCTCAGATTTTTGTTTTGCTTTAATTTTTTTTTTTTTTTTTGGCCTCACCATGCAGTATGCTGAATATTAGTTTCCTGACCAGGGATCAAACCCAGGCTCTTGCTAGGGAGAGTGTGGAGTCTACAGACTGGAACACCAGGGAAGTCCCACTGCTTACTGCTTTTAATATTTTTTCCTTATCTTTAGTTTTTGCCATTTTAATTACAATGTGTCTTTCTGTATTCCTCTCCAGGTTAATCCTGTTGGGGACTCTCTGATTCGTGGGCTTCGGTGTCTGATTCCTTTCCCAGGTTAGAGAAGTTTTCAGCTATTATGTCTTCAAATATTTTCTTAGTGCCTTTCTCTCTTTTCCTTCTGGAATCCCTAGAATGCATATGTTCGTGCACTTGGTGTCAGAATTCTGTTAAACTATCCTCGTTTCTCTTCCTTTTCTCTGTTCAGTGTCAGTCACCTTCACTACTATGTGTTTCAGCTCATGTTCCATTCCTCTGTATCAGTTAGTCCACTTTTGGCTCCTTCTAGTGTATTTTTCATTTCAGGTGTTGTATTCTTTGTCTCTGTTTGGTTGCTCCTTCTGTTTTATAACGCCTGGTGAAAGCTTTCACCTTCTCTCTTTGTGCATCCACTCTTCTCTGGGGTTCTTCGATCACCTCTGCAGTCATTACCCTGCTCTCTTTCCGGGGTATATGGCCTATCTCCATTTCACTTGGTTCTTCTGAGGCTTTGTCTTGTTCCTCTGTTTGCAGCATACTCCTGTGTCACCTCCCCTTGTCTAACTATTCGTACATCGTGGGTTAACACATTTCCCAACCTTGGAGAAGTGGCCTTTTGAGGGAGATGTCCTGTATATCCTGGAGCATACGCCCCTTTATCGCCAGAGTGACATGCTCTAGGAGTTCCCCTTCTCTGCCTGTGTGTGCTACATGGGCCCTTCTACTGTGGTGGCCTGACTACTATGGGTGGTCTGGTAGGCTTGCTTGGCCCTAGGTCCACTTGACTGGTATACTTTGGCTTGTGTGGAGGCTGCTGGCTGCTGGTTGGCAGGGCCAGACAGGAGGCGGCTGACTGCAGAACCCCAGGGACTCTCAGGGCTAGTGCTGGCTCACTGGTATGCAGAGTCAGGATCCAGGAGACTCCGGGGCTAGTGCCTGCCTTTTGGTGTGAAACTAGGTTCCCCGGCCAGGGGTGGTTCACTGGATGGCAGAAATGGGTTTTGGAGCCTGGTTGCAGGGCCCAGGGTCTCAGAGCTGGTCTTGGACTGTTGCTGGGCAGAGACTCCTGGGTGTGGGGTGTCCAAAGCTTGTATTGGCCTCCTAGTGGGTGGAGTGAGGGCCCAGCCAGTGCCAGGGCTGGTGCTAGCCTGATTGTGGTGGGCTGTGTCTGAAGGCTGTGGGGCTGCAGTTGTCCTGCAGCTGGTGTCTGCTTACTGGTGAGTGAGACTGGTCTTGAAGCCAGCTCAGGCTTGCTGGTGGGTGGGCCTAGGACCCAGTGAATACTGGACTGGTACTGGCCTGCTGGCGGGTGGGCTGAGTCTATAGACTGCGGGTATTCTGGAATTTTTAATTTCTATCCTTCTATATTAGATGCATAATTATATTAGGGTTAAAATTTTAATGCTATCACCATCAGTATTATTTATAAAATTAATAACATTTTCTGTTGTTCTCCTCATTCTCCTTATCCTTTTGAAAAGCAATTGGCCTATATCTACCTTGTCAGAGCATATGGCACAGCACACTATAATCTCTCACTCTGAACCCTCATTCAGGGTTAGTATTAGCTCAACAATTAATTATGTATTTAAGTTCACCACCAGATCTAAGGAAAGAGTACATCTATTTCTTTAAGTGTTCCTCCTCACGTGTCGGTATGCTCATGAAAGAAGTGTGCTGGCTTCACCAGTTAGATATGCTTATGCTCCCAGGTATGTTTTGGGTGGACTCCAGGAGTTGGTGATGGACAGGGAGGCCTGGCGTGCTGTGGTTCATGGGGTCACAACAGTCTGATGTGACTGAGCGACTGAACTGAACTGAACTGATGCTCCCAGGATAAGAATTGGGCACAGATTGTCTACATCAAATGGGAAAAATTCAGGAAAATCCTTTTCTCAATTTCTAGAAATGTGTCTCATTCCCTGGGGAAAAATACTGAATTATATGTAGATCAGAAAACATTCATTCATCTAGAGAACTTAACCATGGTGTTGGAGTAGATTCTTGAGAGTCCCTTGGACTGAAAGGAGATCCAACCAGTCCATTCTAAAGGAGATCAGCCCTGGGATTTCTTTGGAAGGAATGATGCTAAAGCTGAAGTTCCAGTACTTTGGCCACCTCATGGGAAGAGCTGACTCATTGGAAAAGACTCTGATGCTGGGAGGGATTGGGGGCAGGAGGAGAAGAGGACGGCCGAGGATGAGATGGCTGGATGGCATCACTGACTCGATGGACGTGAGTCTGAGTGAACTCCGGGAGACGGTGATGGACAGGGAGGCCTGGCGTGCTGCAATTCATGGATCACAAAGAGTTGGACATGACTGAGTGACTGAACTGAACTGAACTGAACTGAGAGAACTAATCCGTAATCTATTTGTTACTTAATTGCTCCTGTTTTACCTTTATGAAGCACTGAAACATTTTTAAAAGCCAATTTAAGCATTTGTGAAGAGAACAGATAATTAAGCAGTGAGTGTGTTTGCAATAGCTAGCTTGTGGGAAGCTTCTGTATAACACAGGCATCTCAACTTGGTTCTCTGAGACAACCTAGAGGGGGTGGGATGGGGTGAGGGTGTGGGAGGGAGTTTCAAGAGGGAGTGAAATATGTGTACTTATGGCTGATTGTATACATTGTAAAGCAATTATCCTCCAATTAAAAATAAAAGAAGAATGTGTTAACAGTAAGCACATCCTATCAATTTGTTAAAATATTTAGCAACACTAGTCAATTCTTATGTATTATCCAAAGTAGACATGTATACAAATGGCTGTGAAAATTCAGATTTTGGAGGTTTATTTAAATAAGAATATTTTTAATTATTGGAATTAGCTTCCGTATGTTCAGGTATGACTGAGAAGATCATTGGTAAACAATAGAGTACAATGCACCAAACATTGTTAGAGATGCTATTGTAAAAAGCTCTGCTGAATTTGCTTTTAAAACATCAGCATGTATAAAAATAAAAATGGAAGTGAAAACAATCATGTAAATACAAATTTAGGATGTGAGCTTTGCTATCAAGTAGATTTGCGTTCCAATGATGCTAAAAGCAGATGTTTAATAATAATTGTTGAATGAATGAGGGAATAAATCAATCATTCCCTCATTTAATAAATCCAAGTTCTATTACATATAGAGTATGCAATATTGGCGATGTTATTAGTAATAAAAGCAGAAAAGCTTTTATATGACAGGGACTAGCTCAGAGAACTGGAGTAAAGACAACTGGCATGTTGTATGAAAACATCAAAAAAAAAAAAAGTCTTGAACATAATAATTGATCAATAAATGTTTCTTTGTCTTTTTATTAAAGACAGTTGGGCTGATTTTAGCAATATACTGTCAAAATGCTGTCAAATAATAGGTGATTTTAAATAAGGGTATTTATTCATGCATCACCACATAATTGGGTTTTCAAAAAGACAGAAGCATTGACTCTATCCAACAATTAACCCGGAAAATAGCTTGAAGTTTACCAGACCATAAAGTTGCTTGGATAATTTTAAAACTCTGAGTGGATATCTAGGAAGGCCATTCTTGAGTATCTTGAAATGAAAGATGATCTGGAACTTTTCAAGGAGACTGTTACCAGAAAATTCACCAGAGTAAAGAAAACTCTTTTCCATTAGATCGTTTTTCTCATTTGAAATGAACATATCACTGAACCAATTTAATTAATGTGTTTTTCTGGAGCTCAGCATTTTTACTTTTTGTATTGAGTGAAATCAGGTCAGTAGAGAAGATTAGTCACGGCAAGTGAATTTTTGGGTAGAAAGTGAAGAACATGTTCTAAGGCCTTTTCACCACCCATCAGAACCATCTTCTCATCTTGATCCATATCTCAATCCTGAAACTTGGATTCATTGCTTTCTCCTGTTACTCCTTTACTTCTTGCATCAAATAACTTCTGAAATCACAGACGTTTTATTTGGGTAAGGAGTCTTAAATTTATCTTCACTATCACTCATTTACATTCTTTTTCACTCATTCACAAATATTTATTGAGGGTTTACTGTGTCTTGGACCAAGTGTGAGACATTCGTTGTCTCTAATCCGAATGCTAACATTGTAGTTGGTTCTTCACTTCCCACTTCAGCCTATGATCATGAAATGCTTATGTGCTAAGTCACTTCAGTCATGTCTCACCCTTTGGGACCCCACGGACTGTAGCCTGCCAGGCTCCTCTGTCCATGGGGATTCTCCAGGCAAGAATACTGAGTGGGTATGATCATGAAATAGCTTTGTTTAAAAAAGCCTTGTGGTTTCTTTCTTTTCATAAAGTATGACCATATTCTTCAGCTTATCTTTTTAGCTATTTAAAATGCATCCTGGGCTTCCTTGGTAGTCCAGGAGTTGTGAGTGCACCTGCTGGTGCAGGGTACATGAGTTTCATCCCTGCTTCAGGAGATTCCCATGTGCCACCGGGCAACTAAGCCCATGTACCACAAATACAGAGCTTGTACTCTAGACGTCATGTTCTGCAACAAGAGAAGCCCTCGCTCACCATAGTTAGAGAAAGTCTATGTGCAGAAATGAAGAGGCAGTGCAGCTAAAAATAAACAGATCTTAAAAAATAAATACATACAGAAATAAAATGCACCCCAACATCGTTTCTAAAACACTTCTCCTATCTCTCCTTAATCTATTCATTTACTTGTGATGGGCAGCATGTGGTTGTTTTCCCAATTCCCAATCATGCCACACGTATATTTTCAGATCTCCATGCATGTATAGCTTGCACACCCTTCCTAGAGCACTGTTTTAAAGATTCTTGTTTGTTTCCTTTTTCTTTTATGCATGGGATTCTGAACTCATCTTCCAAATCTCAGCCAAAATTTGGCTTCTCTGGGAAGCCCTTCCTGAACATCCAGTCAAAATTTATTCCTCCTTCCATATTCTGTTATTGATCTTTTAATTTGATTCTGAGCCCCTCTATATCAGGAGCCACATCTTTGTCATGATATTATATTAATATCCAATATTTAAAAGCTATGAGTTGTATAAGCAAATGAGCTAAGCTTCCTGCTTATATCAGTGAGTGGCCAACTGAACAGCATTTTATTTTAGTTTTCTGATTTGAATCAGTATACCTTCAAGTTTAGCACAGTGCCATGGCTCCAAAATGTTGAATTTCAGATTTGAAAACAGATGAGTAACTGTCCATTCTCCACCTCCAGTTTACCCAATAAAATACAGCTGCATAGTCTAGGCACTGAGTTCTGCACATACACATACAGGGGGAAAATATGTAAATGGTGTGTGTGCACGTGTGTGTGTGTGTGTGTGTGTGTATAGAAAGAGAGAGAAAGAGAGAAAGAGAAAGTCATTAAAGACTTAAACTTTAAGTTCCATGAGGGCACAAACATATTTGCATATCACATTAAGTAAAGTGTTTGCAGTGTAATAGAAAATGAGTATTTGTTGATAAAAAAATAATTTAATTTCATCCCAAAGACTGAATTTTTTTTTTCAGTCTAACTCTGGAGCAACTCAAAACTGTATCCTAAAAAAAAATCTTTAATTGACATTCTTTTTGGTTGTAGTTTGACAAATTCTTGAGTAATTGTTCTTTTGGGAGTAGGGTCACATTTAAGGCACATGTGATTAATCTCATTTATGTGTAATCTTGCAACCCAAGGGTGTCTTAAGGTTGAAGCAATTCATAAGCATCTGGTACCTCTGGCATTGGTTGCCTCTTTAGTACTGCTCTATCATAACAGCTTGCAAATCATCTGGACTCACCTATGTCCTCAAATGTCACAATTATACTGTATCATTCTGCCTTGATCTGAAGAAACACTGCCTTTAGACTATGAGAGTCATCTTCATGATACATAAAAAGTTTATATTCTTCTAAACACAGCATGCTGCTGCTACTGCTAAGTTGCTTCAGTCGTGTCTGACTCTGTGCAACCCCAAAGATGGCAGCCCACCAGGCTCCCCCGTCCCTGGGATTCTCCAGGCAAGAACACTGGAGTGGGGTGCCATTTCCTTCTCTAATGCATGAAAGTGAAAAGTGAAAGTGAAGTCACTCAGTCGTGTCCGACTCTTCGCAACCCCATGGACTGCAGCCTACCAGGCTTCTCCGTCCACGGGATCTTCCAGGCAAGAGTACTGGAGTGGGATGCCATTGCCTTCTCTGAAACACAGCATAAAGGTAGATAAATATTTCTCTGTGAAAGTAAACTTTTGGCTTTAAATAGAGCTTGGTGAAAATAAAGTTCTTCTGACTCCTACATATTCTTCTGCCCTGTTTTATTCATGATCATTTTCAAAATGTGCTCCTCTCAATTTTTAACTCATTGTGCTACATATTTAGTCTCTCATGCAATGGACTTTAGGAGGGCTTCTTAACTGGAGCCTCAATAAAAAATAACTGCTTTCCTTTTTCTACTTTTCTCATGCCCAATTTATGCCCTTCACCAAGCTTGTGTGTGTGCGTGTGAGATTATCTGTATAAATTGTACTTGTCACCTGTTACCTTATTTTAGGGAAGATTTAAGATGTTCAAGGAGATTGTATTTTGGGTATATAAACATGTATAGATACGCATTAATTTCGTATCCATTTCACATTTATTTCAATCCTTGTCATTGGCTAAATGGCTTACATTGAGATAAAAATATCTGCCAAATATACCAAGTTCCACATATGTGCAAGATTTGTCTTCCTTTTCGACCAGATAAAGCACAAATAGTCAATAAGCCAAAACCCCTTTTTAATGATTGAGATCAGAAGATCAGCAATAACGCTGAAGAGGGAATAAACTATTCTCTGGTCTTGAAAGCCTTGTAAGAATATTATTCACAAGTCTTCCGTCGTGTGGATGGTTTCCTGACATATCAGTAGAGTCCTTCAAGGAGAAGATTAGGAAAATTAAGGTTTACTCGCCCATCACCATCTTAGAAATACATTTTGTTTTGATTAGTTGATGGAGATGGACTTAGAAAATCAGAAGCTAAGAAACAAACAAATAACATCACAACTTCCAAAGGGCTAGCACTAAGTTAATGCTGAATTGATACATTTTCTTCAAAAATCTACTGTTAGAGTGTAAATATTTAGCTAATCTAGAATCTTAGTTTCCTCTGGTGGGACGGATTTGATTTCATTCTTGAGACTGAACTAATCTCTGCAACTAAAATTATAACCGAAGGTCTTTGAAGGCTGAGGCTCTAGGCTATAATAATTATTTTTCTTATTTGATCGCAGAATCTCAACATGATGGCTATATTCAGTTTTTACACAGAGGGGATTTAAAGATGACAGCCAGTAGAAAAGTGAAGTTGCTAGGGAACTCAGCCTGAAGCCACATTTTCTTACACTGAAACTTCTATTTAGATTGTTTGCTTACTTGATGCGGCTGGTGAGGAGGCCCATCAGAAATCACAGGGGTTATTTTTCTGTATTGCTTTCCCACTGTCAAACCACTCATTATCAGTCATGTCCTACGATTTGCAACCCCATGGTCTGTCCATGGAATTCTCTAGGCAAGAATACTGGAGTGGGTTACCATTCCCCTTTCCAGGGAATCTTCCCAACCCAGGGGTTGAACTCAGGTCTCTTTCATTGCAGACAGATTCTTAACCATCTGAGCTATAGGAAGTTCCCAAGTCATTAATACTAGTTCTCAATTAACATGCGTTGATTGGTTGACTAAAGTCCACCATTATTCAACATTTTGCCTGGAATCAAATGCAAATGTATTCTTATAGTGTGTATTCCTTATTTTCCTTATTACAGAACTCATTACATACACTATATTAGTGTGTTGAAAGTGAAAGTTGCTCAGGTGTGTCCGACTCTTTGTGATCCCATGGACTATACAGTCCATGGAACTCTCCAGGCCAGATTACTGGAGTGGGTTAGTTCCTTTCTCCAGGGAATCTTTCCAACCTGGAGATTGAACCCATGTCTCCTATATTGTAGGCAGATTCTTGACCAGCTGATCCACTGGAGCACTAATGTGTGCTCAGTTCAGCTCAGTTCAGTTCAGTCGCTCAGTCGTGTCGGACTCTTTGCGACCCCATGAACTGCAGCACGCCAGGCCTCCCTGTCTATCATCAACTCCCGGAGTTCACTCAAACTCACGTCCATTGAGTTGGTAATGCCATCTAGCCATCTCATCCTCTGTCATCCCCTTTTCCTCTTGCCCCAATCCCTCCCAGCATCAGGGTCTTTTCCAATGAGTCAACCTTTTGGATGAGGTGGCCNATGAAACTGAAGCCCATTATATAGAGTGAAGTAAGCCAGAAAGAAAAACACCAATACAGTATACTAATGCATATATATGGAATTTAGAAAGATGGTAACAATAACCCTGTATGTGAGACAGCAAAAGAGACACAGATGTATAGAACAGAGTTTTGGACTCTGTGGGAGATGGAGAGTGTGGGATGATTTGGGAGAATGACATTGAAACATGTATAATATCATATAAGAAACAAATCTCCAGTCTAGGTTCAATGTAGGATACATGATACTTGGGGCTGGTGCACTGAGATGATCCAGAGAGATGGTATGGGGAAGGAGGTGGGAAGGGGGTTCAGGATTGGGAACATGTGTACACCCGTGATNAGATGGAGAGTGTGGGATGATTTGGGAGAATGACATTGAAACATGTATAATATCATATAAGAAACAAATCTCCAGTCTAGGTTCAATGTAGGATACATGATACTTGGGGCTGGTGCACTGAGATGATCCAGAGAGATGGTATGGGGAAGGAGGTGGGAAGGGGGTTCAGGATTGGGAACATGTGTACACCCGTGATTGATTCATGTTGATGTATGGCAAAACCAATACAATACTGTAAATTAAAATAAAGTAAAATAAAAAAAAATATAAATAAAAAAATAAAGTCAGTTTCATGAAATTAAAACTATTTTCAGTTTCAGTTTCATTAAATTTAAACTGTTTTTTCTTTTACTGTCTCTCAGAGAATCAAGCTAAGTGGTATATCAAGCAGGATATTAAAGTGAATAAAGTCTTAAACTGTGGCATACAAAATACCTTTTGTCATTCTAAAGAGTTTTTATATTGGCTATGTAATTAAATTTACTGAATCTAGCTTTTCTCTTGTATAAATTCAAGATAATGTTACTCAACCATATGACTACTGTAATCAATAAAATGATAAACATAATAAACGAGCAGATGATGTGGCACATATTATATGCCCACAAGTTAATAGCTAACTGTTCCCACAGTATCTTGAAAATAATACTAAACAGGACATTAGAATTTAGGTTTCTGGAGCTTACTTTTTAGATACTACCCCTTTTGGTTTTGCTGTTTTCTTCTGGATAGTAAGAACTATATGAAATCATGTCTGAATATTTTCTTGAATATAAAGTTCCACATGTCTTTAGGAAAAATTACAAAAGTATACTATGCTTCTAACTGATAACTATATTTAAATTTACTTTAACATATTCAAAATTGATATCTTTTCATTACCAGCAAGCCTATAAAACCACCTTATCATTTGACTTAGGCCTCTGTATCACTAACAAAGCTGATAAATTTTAATGGCTCATCATTACAGAATTTCACCTTATTACTCCAATCCACTGCTGAGACCCTTGTTATCATCTTACCTTATTTCTTCCTCAATTTTAGGTTAAAATGTAAGAATAATTTTGAGCACACTTTAGTTGCTTAGTTAGGGTCTATTGAATAAGATAATGAATAAATTCATTAATTCTTAAACTAAACTTAAGCCACATATTGTTAACAATGTGATTTTTTGTGAATTTGTCAAAAATCCAAATCAGATTTTACATCTTGGCTTTTCTTTTGAAGTGTATTTCCATTTTCAAACAACAAATAGGAACATAACTTATTCCTAAATGTAGTGTAGAGTATGTCTAGATAAGAGAGTCAAACTCATGGTTTTGGTAAATGGTGATATTTTAATATCTGACAATAAAGTTTATTATTCATCTAACTCAAATTTAAGAGATAAAAGTGCCATTTTCATTTTTGCTATTTAATTAATTCATCTTGTGATTATGCCACTATGAACAAGTTTAATAAAACATAAAACATTATATTGAAAATTATTTGATGAAGAACATAGTCTGTTAGAATTGTATTAAATTTTAGTCACAGCCTGAAATGCGATCTTAACATTGACATTAAGAGAACACAAATACTTCTATAATATTATGCCATGACTATGTAAAACTTAATTGAGCCTAGTAAAAATTAAGTACAGAAAAATATTTATAATAGAATCATCTAAGTATTTTACAGTGATAATTCCAAAAATAAATGATTGATACTTGATTGCTATATATCTAAAAAGCTTTATGAAAATCATGAAAATACAAAAAGTATTACTTCTCTTATTTCAAGTCAAAAGTCTCAGACAATAAGGGCATAAAATTTCTAGATATTAAAGATATAGTGTCATAGACACGACTTAGGCACACCTGGACACTGATCATTCTTCCTCCTTTCAATTTCTTAATGTACATTCTAACAGAATATTGATAAGGGTTGCAAATAAAAGGTGCAGACACAGTATAAATACACGATTATCACTCATTTTGACAATGACAACTAGAGAAGCACAGTCTTTAAGCAGTTACCTAGAAAGAAAAGCTATGCATGTTTATGACCTCACTCAGTCACCCGGTTGCTTCCATGTCAATGACTGAACAACTAGAACATTTACAGCAGATACAGGAGATTGCACACAAATATTGTACAGATGCATCTTTGCAATGTGACTACATTGCTATGACAATTAACAGGTGAAGTCTATTTCTCCATCCCCTTGAATCTGGGCTGGCAGTGTGCCTAGTTTGCTTTAACCTATAAGATATGGCAAATGTGACACTGTACAGTGTCCAAAAGCTATTGCAGCTTCTATTCTACTCATCTTGATATTCATAAATTGAAATGTAAGGAAACTCAGATTAGCTTTTCCAAAGATGAAAGATTTTAAGAAGAGATGACAAAGCCTACCACCAGAAAAATCTACATGCAGTATGTGAGATCATCCTGGAACACCTAGTTTAATGACAACAAACTTGTGAAGGACCACAGTTGAGATCTGTAGCAGAATGGATCAGGTGAGCCTAATTCAAATATCAGTGAAGGAAATCATGAGCAAATAAATGGCCATTGCTTTTAACTCTCTGTATTTTGAGATGGTTTGTTATGCAGCAAGAAATGACTGAAAGCTGGTGTGTGTGAGGTTTTGTGTGTGTGTGTGTGTTTGCACGCATACACAAGTATGTGCATGCACCTAAATGATCTACATGCATATCAATTGCATGTATTAAGAAAACCAAGCAAAATATTACAAATTTACCAAATTCTAATAAAAGTTTGAGATTACGATATAGACTCCAACATAGTTTATCCAATAATGGAAGTCATAAAGATGGCATTTATTTTTACAACTGCACAAATTTGTGTTGCTGTTGTGTTAGTTGCTCAGTTGCTTCTCTGCAACACTATAAACTGTAGCCCACCAGGCTCCTCTGTTCATGGGATTTCCCAGGCAGGAATACTGGAGTGGGTTGCCATTTCCTTCTCCAGGGGATCTTCACAACCCAGGTATCGAGCCCAGGTCTCCTGTATCTCAGGCAGATTCTTTACCACCTGAGAAACCAAGGAGGCCCTAATTTGTAGCATAATATGAAGAAGTAAGTCTTAGTACTACACCATGTTACTTAGACATATTTGAAGTAAAATGTTTAGAATTTCATATAAAGAGAACATACTGAATATGTTCCCATAATACAATGTCAAATACCTACATATTTTTCTATTTCAACTGTTCAGGAAATTGATGTATTACTTCTGAAAACATTTATCATTTGAATAAGTAAACCATTTACTCAAAAGATAAGCATAAGAAGTATATTTAAAAGACTAAATGCGTGATACTGAATGTTTGGGGCTGGTGCACTGAGACAACCCAGAGGGATGGTATGGAGAGGGAGGAGGGAGGGGGGTTCAGGATGGGGAACACGTGTATACCTGTGGCAGATTCATGCTGATGTATGGCAAAACCAATACAATATTGTAAAGTAATTAACCTCCAATTAAAATAAATACATTTATATTTAAAAAATAAAGTAAAAAAGAACCAATACTGTCAACACACTAAAAAAAAAGTATATTTAACATGGTCACTGATGTCAGTAAATATTATTTTTTCTGATGACAATTTTAAGACGTTTTATACAGGCAAACAGGTTTTGTTTTCTTTTCTTTTTTTAAGAACTTTACCAGATATATTTTAGCTGGAGGTCAGCACTATAATCAAACAAGTCAATGCCAAAGGCAGAATGAGGTTGAATGCATAAAGCCAAAAGAAAACACCAGAGATTAAAAAGGCAGATAAACATATTTTGTCCTAGAGCCTGATTATTTTTTCTCTGCGAGTACTTCTGATCTTAATAAGATCTGTGTTGCCTTCAGATCAGGGTGAAAACAGAGACACAGCATTGTAAGTTATTACCACTTACCTAGGAAAAGTCTGAAACTCGATTAGGTGCTGTTAATTTAGCAGATATATGGTGAGCTCAGTCACTAGTGGAAAAAGTGAGAAATATACCTGGGATTTGTTGAAGAGTTTTTGGGGAAGACTCACTATTAGTTAATGACATAAGTTTTCCAATATGATCTGTTACTCTCATAATCTGTCATCATGTTAGTTTTTTGAGTCAACTGAGTAAGAAAGAGAGCCTGATACCAAGAATAAATGATTTAAAAGAATCAATAATTTACTAGTTACTCTTAGACCTAAGAAAAATCCTTGTTATACTACACATTCCCATATATGTTTCCCTACAATGAAGAGGTGATATAACTAGTTTTTATGTTTTCTTTTTAATTTATTTTTCATTGGAGTATAATTGCTTTACAATGTTGTGTTCATTTCTGTTGTACAACAAAGTGAATCAGCTATATGCATACATATATCCTCTCCCTGTTGAGCTTCCTTCCCACCCCTCCTCCATCCCACCCCTCCTCCATCCCACCCCTCTGGGTCATAACTGAGCACCAAGTTGAGCTCTCTGCACTATACATTGGCCTCCCACTAGCTATCTATTTTACACATGGTAGTGTGTTTATGTCAATGCTACTCTCTCAATTCATCTCACCCTCTCCTTCCCATTGTATCCAAAAGGCCATTTTCTACATCTTCATCTCTAACCCCGCCCTGCAAATAGGATCACCTGTATCATTTTTTAGATTTTATATATATTTGTTAATATATAGCATTTTATGAAATGTTATAATAGTAAACACTAAATTATATCAATATCATCAAACATCTTAATAATGATAACACTTATACTAGTACTACTGTTGTCACTATTCCTCCTTAAAGTACACCTAAGAAGCAGTTATTAATGTTCCTATTAGATGAAAAAAAGAAACCAAGTCTTAGTAAGCTTCAGTAGCTTTCAACTTCACCTTTCTTGGTGACAGATCTGAATTTAAAACCAGATAAACTGATTTTAAACCACTTACATCTGCTTCACTAAACTAAGTGTTTAATATTCACTGAATTGAGATCATTACTGAAATAAGACTATGACAAATATAAATTTATTCTACCAGTTCAGTAATTGGAACTAAGTTATCTCACACCTAAGTGGGATATGAAATTTGACAAAACACAAAATTCAAAATATTTAAATAAAACTGTGATAGAAAAACATTCCCAAAGTAAAATATAAAGGTGATCACTTTAAAAATATTTCCAAAGGTGCAAGAAATTATAAAGTTGTTTTCAAGATGCTAGAAATTGTGAAAGAAAATACTGTGATCCTCAGAGATGGGACACAATGAGAAGAATCCTATGACTATCACAGTTCACAGACTTGAAAGTGCTTTCAAGTGACAATACAATGAATGAGGACCTGGACACATCAAGCAGATACCTTGAATAGGGAGAGATATATGAGAACCTACAAATAAAATATGGATAGATTTAATGGACAGACTAATAATGGAAAGGCAGCTTCACAGTAAAAGGGAACTTGGAGAGCTACTGAAACTTCCCCTAGATTATTCTTAATCAGCAGGTACTGATAAAGGAACTACCTGAGACCAGGGAGAATATTTTAAAAAAAAAAAAAAAAAGGACAAAAGGGAACAATATATGATATTTAAACATTTTTTTAATCTTTATTTTTATCTCTATTTGTTTATCTCTACTAACCATGCTGGAAAACTTAATAATTCACAAGACACTTGGAAGAGTACTTAGAAGGGAATAATTAGCTCTAAACTAAATGTAGTTCTTGTGCTGCCTGAAGGATCTTTCAAGCAAGTCCCTATAGGGTCAAAATTATTCACACTAATGTAACTACATCCTAGGATAGAATATTCCAAAACTGTTCCAAACTTATTCCAAAGTTCAGAATAAGTATAGAAATATAAAACTATTCCACATTCAAAAAGATAAAATTACATTTGGCACCCAATAAAAAAGTGCCAAGTGTGCAAAGAAGCAAGATTATATGATCCATTATTGCAAGAAAACTCAATCAATAAATACCTTCTCAGCATTGACAAAGATATTAGAATTAGCTAATAAGGATATTAAAAGATCTATTACAACTTATACATATAAGCAAACATCTAGGAATGAAAAGTACAGTATCTGAGAAAAAAGCTAGAAATTCCAGTTTAAGATTGTGGAGTAGAAGGACATGTGCTCACCTCCTCCTGCAAGAGCAACAAAACTGCAACTAGCTGTTGAACAACCATTTACAGGGGATGCTGTAACCCACCAAAAAAAGACAGCCCATGTCCAGAGAGAAAGTAAAAGCTTATCAAGATAGTAGGAGGGGTGCAATCATAAAATCAAATCCTATACCCTCTGGGTGGATGACTCACAGACTGGAGAACAAAAATACCAAAGAATTTCTCATACCTTTGTAAAGGTTTGGAACCCCACGTCAGACTTCCCAGCCTGGGGACCCAACAAAGAGACTGGTAATCCCCAGGGAATGTGGCCATGAAGACCAGCAGGATTTGATTATAGGAATTCCAGAGGACTGGGAGAAAGAGAGACTTCAGTCTTGGAGGCACAAACAAGACCCAAAACAGAGGAGCAGTGATCCCACAGGAGACTGAACCAAAACTATCTGCTAGTGTTGGAGGATCTCCAGTGGAGGCGTGGGTTAGCAGGGCCTCACCACAGGGCCTGGGGCACTGGAAGGTCCCCTTTGGCATAACCCTACCATAGAGCTGTGGACTCCAGGGCTGGGTTTCCTCAGGCCAAACAACTACCAGGGAGGGAGTGCAATCCACCCATCATCAGATAATTGGATTAAAGCTTTACTGAGCAAGGCCCTGCCCACCAGAGCAAGACCCAGTTTTTCCCATTGCCAGTCCCTCCTATCAAGAAGCTTTCACAAGCCTCTTCGTCTCATCCATTAGAGGGTAGGCAGAAGAAGCAAGAAGAAACACAGTCTCACAGTGGATAAAATACAAATCATGTGACAAAAAGTTAATCATGATGAAAAAGCCAAAAATTATGTCCCAGATGAAGGGACAAGATAAAACCCCAGGAAAACAACTAAATGAAGTGGAGATAGGCAACTTTCCAGAAAAACAGTGAAGATGATTCAGGATCTTGGGAAAATGATGGAGGTGAAGATTGAGAAGATGCAAGAAAAGTTTACCAAAGACCTAGAAGAACTAAAGAACAAGCAGAAATGAATAGTACACTAAAAGGAATCCATAGCAGAATAACTGAGGCTGAAGCACAGATAAACGACCTGGAGGACATTGCTGGAAATCACTGCCACAGAACAGAATATAGAAAAGAGTGAAAAGAAATGAGGACTGCCTAAGAGACCTCTAGCATAACATTAAATGCACCAACATTTGCGTTATAGGAGTCCCAGAAGGAGAAGAGAGGGAGAAACAACCTGAGAAAATATTTGAAGAGATAATAGCTGACATTTTCCTGAACATGGGAAAGGAAACAGTCAACCAAGTCCAGGAAGCACAGAGTCCCAGGCAGGATAAACCCAAGAAGGAACACACCAAGACATAGTATTCAAACCGACAAAAATTAAAGACAGAGATAAAATATTAGGAAGAAACAAGGGCAAATGACAAATAGCATACAAGCGAACTCCTATCAGGCTATCAGCTGACTTCTCAACATGAACTCTAAAAGCCAGAAGGGAATGGAATGATTATTTAAAGTGATGAAAGGGAAGAACCTATAACCAAGAATACTCTACCCAGAAAGACTATCCTTCAGATTTGATGGAGAAATCAAAAGCTTTCCAGACCAGCAAAAGTTTAGAGAATTCAGCACCACAAAACCAGCTTTACAACAAATGCTAAGGGAAATCCTCTAAGCAGGAAACACAAGAGAAATAAAAGACATAAGACATACAGAAAATAAACAGAAAATAAAATATAAGAAAAGAAAATACAGAATATAAATGCAAACAATTAAGAAAACAGTAATAGGATCATATATATTGATAATTAACTTAAATGCAAATAGATTAAATGTATCAACCAAAAGACTAGACTGACTGGATGGATGAAAACATGTTCATTTATGTACTTCCACTTACCACATCACTCTGCTTGACTCCCCTCAAATTGTATTAATTATTTTAACTTACAATTGTAATTGTCTTTTATTTATCTGGCTATTGATTGTGAAAACTGACAAATATCTTTTACCATTGTGATTATGTAACTATTGCTCAATACCATTGCATCATGATCAACAGAAAGATAATAGAACTCTATATCACCAAAACTAGGATCTAATAGAAAAACCTATAATCACTTTTTAAAATCCAGACTCATATCAGAATTACCTTGAAATTTTTGAAAAACACAAATGCTCAGGTATTGCTTTTTTCTCCAGAACTGCAGATATGTTTCTAATGAGTGTTGTTGCTGTTGTTGTTTAGTCTCCCAGTCATGTCTGACACTTTGTGACCCCAGGGACTGCAGCACTCCAAGCCTCCCTGTCCCTCACCATCTCCTGGAGTTTGCCCAAGTTCATGTTCACTGCATTGGTAATGAGGTCCAGCCATCTCATTCTCTGATGCCCTCGTCTCCTTCTGCCTTCAATCTTTTCCAGCATCAGGGACTTTTCCAATGAGTTTTCTGCTTGCTTCAGAGACCAAAATACTGGAGCTTCAGCTTCAGCATCAGTCCTTCCAGTAAATATTCAGGGTCGATCTCCTTTAAGATTGACTGGTTTGATCTTGCTGTACAAGGGACTTTCAGAAGTTTTCTTCAGCACCACAGTTCAAAGGCATCAATTCTTTGGCACTGCCTTCTTTACAGTCCAGCTCTTACAACCGTAAATGACCATTGGGAAGTCCATAGCCTTGACTATATGGACCTTTGATGGCAGAGCAATGTCTCTGCTTTTCAATACACTGTCTAGGTTTGTCACTGCTTTCCGGCCAAGAAGCAATTGCCTCTGATTTCATGGCTGCAGTCACTGTCCACAGTGATTTTGAAGCCCAAGAAGAGTAAATCAGTTACTACCTCCACATTTTCCCCTTCCATTTGCCATACAGCAATGAGGCCAGATGCCATGATCTTAGTTTAATATTTAGTTTTAAGACAGCTCTTTCACTCTCCTCCTTCACCCTCATGTAGAAGCTCTTTAGTTCCTCTTTGCTTTCTGCCATTAAGAATGCTACCATCTGCATATCTAAGGTTGTTGATGTAGTACTTCTGAGTAGTCATGTTTAAAAACAATTGGACTATATTATGATGATCTTTTATCTAGTTTGTTTCACTTTGTCTATTTCATATTCAGTGCTCCCATTTCATTTAGTTTATGCTCTCCAATTTTTCCATCTCTTTTTTTGATGTTCTTTCTCAAGCCTTTATCAAGTGTAGTAGAAAAAAGTTTTTGTATACATATACAAAAATATGTATAATATATATATTTTAGAAAGTTTATGAATTTTTGCCTAACTAAAAAATTTAAGACATTTTGATTGCACTTGTTTGACTTAATATGAATAGAATGCTAGATTTCTTATTAAAAATAGATATGTAACAAGCAACAAAGGTTTATTGTATAGTATAGTGAACTATGGTCAATATCTTGTATTAAACTATGACAGAAAATAATTTCAAAAATAACATGTGCATATTTGTATAACTGAATCACCATGCTGTGCAGCTGAAACACTATACGTCAACTATACTTCAATACAATATAGATTAATAGCAGACTAAATATTATAAAGTCAAAGATTATGGACAGAAATATAAGCTATCCAAGACAAAGAGAAAATAAGAAATTATCTTTATATATATAATTTATTACATATATGGCAAATTTATATAATAAAGTACACACACATATAAAATCATCAGTGAAACAACTCAATCTAACGTAGGTATAACTGAAGTCCTCAGATGGGAGAGGAGGGAAAGAAAAACTCTCGACAAGATAATGACTAAAACTTCTCCAGATGCAAGATATGCAAAGAACACAAGCATAAGAATAGTAAGGAAATTATACCAAGATGTATTTTAATGTAATTGATTAAAACTTCTATGAAAGAGAAAATCTTAAAAGCAGCCAGAGAAAGAAGACATACTATGTAGGGAAAGAGGAAAAAAAAAAAAAAAGGCAGCATATTTCTTTTCTCAAACAGTGCCAAGTGAAGAGACAGCAAAGCTGTATTTAATGTAGGAAACATAATGCTATCCTAGAAATTGATGCCTAGGAAAAATATCTATCAAAAACAAAGGTAAAGTAAAATGTTTTATAGATACAACATTAAAATAGTTAATCTGGGACAGAGCCACACTAGAAGAAATGTCAAAGGAAGTTTTTCAGACACTCAGACACAAGGTAAATGATACCAGATGGATATATGAAACTACATATACCTATCAGAAATAATAAATAAAGGAATAAAAAGCATTATAAATGATAAATACAGGAGTAAAACACAAAATATATTGCATTTTATATAAATCATTTTCAAAATATATACTTTTAAGACTATTTTTTGGCAGTTTTAGGTTTACAACAAAACTGACAGGAAGACTGAGGTTTCCCATTATGTTACCTTGCCTCCAAACATGCATAACATCCTGCATTATTAACATGACTCATCATAATGATCACTCATCATCATCTTTACCAAAGATGAATCTACTTTGACCCATCTTAATCATCCATAATCCATAGCTTCCCTTAGGGTTCACTTGGTGTTCTACATTCGACAGTTTTGGACAAATGCATAATGATATATACCCAATGTTGTATTAATACATAGAGTATTTTCACTGTCCTCACATCTCTCTATATTTTGCATATTCATTTCTCCCCTGACCTCTGGCAACCACTGATTTTTTTCCCTAATTTATTTGAGATATAAATTGACATATAACATAGTGTAAGGTTAAGGTGTACAACATGATATAAAAATAACTTTTTAAAAGATAGTTGGCTAAACATGAAATAAGGCCTAAAATATATTCAAAAGGAAAATGGACAACCTCAGTAACCCAAAGAATAGAAAGGGAAAAATGAAATCATGTTATTTGGAACCCTTTATATTACCACTTATTTGCTGTTGTTTTGTTCAGTGACTCAGTAACTCAGTGTGACTCTTTGCAACCCCATGGACTACAGCACACCAGGCTTCCCTGATCTTCACTATCTCCAAGAGCCTGCTCAAACACAGGTCCATTGAGTCAGTGATGCCATCCAACCATCTCATCCTCTGTCATCTCCTTCTCCTCCTGCTTTCAATATTTTCCAGCATCAAGGTCTTTTCAAATGAGTTGGTTCTTTGCATTAGGTGGCCAAAGTATTGGCACATCAGCATCTGTCCTTCCAGTGATCTCTTGGCAGTCCAAGGGACTCTCAAGAGTCTTCTCCAACACCACAGTTCAAAAGCATCAATTCTTTTGTGCTCAGCTTTCTTTACGGTCCAACTCTCACACAGATACATGACTCAACCGACCTTTGTCAACAAAGTAATGTCTGTGCTTTTTAAGATGCTGTCTAGGTTGGTCATAGCTTTTCTTCCAAGGAGCAAGCGTCTTTTAATTTCTCGCCTGTAGTCACCATCTGCAGTTATTTTGGAGTCCCCCAAAATAAAGCCTCTCACTGTTTCCATTGTTCCCCATCTATTTGCCATGAAGTGATAGGACTGGATGCCATGATCTTTGCTTTTTGAATGTTGAGCTTTAAGCCAACTTTTTCACTCTCCTCTTTCACTTTCATCAAGAGGCTCTATAGTTCTTCACTTTCTGCCATAAGGGTTATGTCATCTGCATATCTGAGGTTATTGATATTTCTTCTGGTAATCTTGATTCCAGTTTGTGCTTCATCCAGCCCAGGATTTTGCATGATGTACTCTGCATATAAGTTAAATAAACAGGGTGACAATATACAGCCTTGATGTACTCCTTTCCCTATTTGGAACCCGTCTGTTCCATGTACAGTTCTAACTGTTGCTTCTTGACCACTTAAATTTAGAAGGTGATAATTTAAAGATGCCTGTGATGAACCACAAAGCAGCCATTAAATAATAAAATCAGGTGTCACACTCAATAAATCAACAGAAGACAACGTAATCATAAAAATAATTATGTAGAAATTAGAAAAAAGAAAAATTGTAAAAATTAAGACAAATGAAAAACAAGTAGAAATTTGCTAAATTTAAGCATAAACATATCATTTTAAGTGAAAAAGTAGTAATAAATAACCTACATGAAAGGTAGATTTTCAGATTGCATAAAAAAGTGATACAACTATAGAAATGCAATTAAGAAATGCACACACAATTTAAAGAAACAAAATATTTGCATAGCCTTAAAGTATTTCAGCCAAATACTTAATAACTACCTTAGTGATTTTAATGTATGTTCACAAATTCTATGATACTTCTTTCTCCAATAGAGAGAAATTCGTTCCTCTTTCCTTGACCTAGATTTAGAGTCTCATTTCTAATTAACAAACTATGAAAATGGAAAAAAAAAAAAAAAAAAACCTAGTAAGTTAACTATAGGGAAACCTGGCAGATGCTGCTACTACTGCTGCTGCTGCTGCTGCTAAGTCACTTCAGTCGTGTTCGACTCTGTGTGACCTCATAGGCGGCAGCCCACCAGGCTCTGCTGCCCCTGGGATTCTCCAGGCAAGAACACTGGAGTGGGGTGCCATTGCCTTCTCCGCTGGCAGATGCTACCTCACACAAATGATAAAAGTTATTATCACTAATAAGGAGTCATTTTAATATTCATTCTTGATATGAGAGAAAGACACATAATGTCAGTTTATTCAATCATGGAAAAAACAAGAGAGTTCCAGAAAAACACCTATTTATGCTTTATTGACTATGCCAAAGCCTTTGACTGTGTGGATCACAATAAACTGTGGAAAATTCTGAAAGAGATGGGAATACCAGACCACCTGACCTGCCTCTTGAGAAACCTATATGCAGGTCCGGAAGCAAGAGTTAGAACTGGACATGGAACAACAGACTGGTTCCAAATAGGAAAAGGGGTATGTCAAGGCTGTATACTGTCACCCTGCTTATTTAATTTATATGCAGAGTAAATCATGAGAAACACTGGGCTGGATGAAGCACAAGCTGGAATCAAGATTGCCAGGAGAAATATCAATACCCTCAGATATGCAGATGACACCACCCTTATGGCAGAAAGTGAAGAGGAACTAAAAAGCCTCTTGATGAAAGTGAAAGAGGAGAGTGAAAGAGTTGGCTTAAAACTCAACATTCAGGAAACGAAGATCATGGCATCTGATCCCATCACTTCGTGGGAAATAGATGAAGAAACAGTGGAAGCAGTGCCAGACTTTATTTTGAGGGGCTCCAAAATCACTGCAGATGGTGATTGCAGCCATGAAATTAAAAGACATTTACTCTTTGGAAGGAAAATTATGACCAACCTAGATAGCATATTGAAAAGCAGAGATATTACTTTGCCAACAAAGTCTGTCTAGTCAAGGATATAGTTTTTCCAGTGGTCATGTATGGATGTGAGCATTGGACGGTAAAGAAAGCTGAGTGCTGAAGAACTGATGCTTTTGAACTGTGGTGTTGGAGAAGACTCTTGAGATTCCCTTGGACTGCAAGGAGATCCAACCAGTCCTTTCTGAAGATCAGCCCTGGGTGTTCCTTGGAAGGAATGATGCTGAAGCTGAAACTCCAGTACTTTGGCCACCTCACGTGAAGAGTTGACTCATTGGAAAAGACTCTGATTCTGGGAGGGATGAGGGGCAGGAGGAGAAGAGGACGACAGAGGATGAGATGGCTGGATGGCATCACTGACTCGATGGAAGTGAGTTTGAGTGAACTCCGGGAGTTGGTGATGGACAGGGAGGCCTGGTGTGCTGAGATTCATGGGGTCGCAAAGAATTGGACATGACTGAGTGACCTAACTGAACTGAACTGACTAACTTACAGTGAACACCTGCAGACACATGGAATTAAGTGTCCATTGAAGGCAACACTTTGAGTAACCAAGTGGCTGCTCCCATAGAGAAAGTAAGAAGGTTGTGAGGGATTTAAGGGCTATAGGATAATTGTTTGCTTCTAATTGGCATCTGGTCCCATCACTTCATGGCAAATAGATGGGGAAACAGTGGAAACAGTGTCAGACTTTATTTTTCTGGGCTCCAAAATCACTGCAGATGGTGANTGAGGGATTTAAGGGCTATAGGATAATTGTTTGCTTCTAATTGGCATCTGGTCCCATCACTTCATGGCAAATAGATGGGGAAACAGTGGAAACAGTGTCAGACTTTATTTTTCTGGGCTCCAAAATCACTGCAGATGGTGACTGCAGCCAAGAAATTAAAAGATGCTTACTCCTTGGAAGGAAAGTTATGATCAACCTAGTTAACATATTCAAAAGCAGAGATATTACTTTGCTGACTAAGGTCCATCTACTCAAGGCTATGGTTTTTCCTGTGGTCATGTACGGATGTGAGAGTTGGACTGTGAAGAAGGCTGAGTGCCGAAGAATTGATGCTTTTGAACTGTGGTGTGGAGAAGACTCTTGAGAGTCCCTTGGACTGCAAGGAGATCCAACCAGTCCATTCTGAAGGAGATCAGTCCTGGGTGTTCTTTGGAAGGAATGATGCTAAAGCTAAAACTCCAGTACTTTGGCCACCTCATGCGAAGAGTTGACTCATTGGAAAAGACTCTGATGCTGGGAGGGATTGAGGGCAGGAGAAGAAGGGGACGACCGAGGATGAGATGGCTGGATGGCATCACTGATTCGATGGGCATGAGTCTGAGTGAACTCCGGGAGATGGTGATGGACAGGGAGGCCTGGCGTGCTGCGATTCATGGGGTCGCAAAGAGTCGGACACGACTGAGCGACTGAACTGAACTGAACTGAACTGAATTGCACTGAATAGCATAACATAAGAGAATTAAAGCCTCAGCCTATTAAATTCCAAGCTCACATGTCCATAGTTATAAGACATGGATCTTTTATCAAAATTAATTACAGGGGATTTCTGTGTGTTAATTTTTTATCCTTTGACTTTACTAAATTCATTGATTAGTTCTAGTAATATTCCTGGTTGCATTTCTAGTATTTTTCTCTGTACAGTATCATGTCATCCACAAACAGTGAGAATTTTACTTCTTCCTTTCCAATCTGGATTTCTTTTATTTCTTTTTCTTCTCTGAGTGCCAAGGATAGGACTTCCAGAGTGATATTAAATAATAGTGGTGACAGTGGGCACCCTTGTTTTGTTCCTGATCTTAGAGGAAATGTTTTCAATTTTTCACCATTGAGAACAATGTTTGCTAGGGTTTGTCATACATGGCCTTTATTATGTTGAGGTAGGTTCCTTCTATGCCCACTTTCTGTAGAAATTCTGTCATAAATCTGTGTTGAGTTTTGATGAAAGCTCTATCTGCATCTATTGAGATTATCGTGTTTTTTTACCTTTGTTTTTTATTGTTTTTTATATTGTTGATTATTGTTTTTTATCAATTTGTCAATATGGTATATCACATTGATCAGTTTGCATATATTGCAGAATCTTTGCATCAAGTGGAAAATAAACCCTACTTGATATGTATGATCCTTTTAATGCATTGTTGGATTCTGTTTGCTGGTATTTTGTTGAGGATTTTTTACATCTATGTTTATCAGTGATATCTGCCTTTTTTATATGAAATCTTTGTCTGATTTTGGATCTGGGTGATAGTGGCCTCATAGAACCAGTTTGGAAGTGTTCCTCCCTCTGCAGTTTTTTGAAAGAGTTTGAAAAGGATAGATAAACACTTAATGAAATTCACCTGTGAAGGCATCTGGCCCTATCCTTTTGTTTGTTGGAGGATTTTTGATCACAGTTTCAATTTCAGTACTTGTGATTTGTCTGTTCATATTTTCTAGTTCTTCCTGGCTCAGTCTTGGAAAGTTGTACTTTTGTAAGAATCTGTCCATTTCTTCCAGGTTGTCCATTTTATTGGCATATAGTTGCTTGTAGTCTTCTATGATCCTTTTTATTTCTGCAGCATCTTTTGTAACTTCTCCTTTTTCACTTCTAATTTTATTGGCTTCAGTTATCTCTCCTTTTTTCTTGAGGAGTCTAATGATTTATCAATTTTATTTGTCTTCTCAAAGAACCAGCTTTTAGTTTTATTGGTCTTTGCTTAGTAAAGTCACAAAATTAATACACAGAAACCCCTACACTCCTATACACTAACAATGAAAACTCAGAAAGAGAAATTAAGGAAACAATCCCATTCACCTTTGCAACAAAAAGAGTAAAATACCTAGGGATAAACCTATCTAAGGAGACAAAATACCTATATGCATAAAATTCTAAGACAGTGTTGAAAGAAATCAAAGATGACACAAACAGATTAAAAGATGTATCATGTTCTTTGATTGGAAGAATCAATATTGTGAAAATGACTATACTACACACAACAATCTAGGATTGTTCAATAGGCTAGGATTCAGTGCAATCCCTATCAAATTACCAATGGCACTTTTCACAGAACTAGAACCAAAAAAAGTTTAAATTTTTTATGGAAACACAAAAGACCCTGAATAGCCAAAGAAACCTTTTGAAAGAAAAACAGAGATGGAAGAATCAATCTTCCTGACTTTAGACTATATTACAAAGCTATAGTAATCAAGACAGTATGGTACTGGCACAAAAAGAGAAATATAGATCAATGGAACAAGATAGGAAGGAAGCCCAGAGATAAACCCTTGCACCTATGGTCACCTTATCTTTGACAAAGGCAGCAAAAATATACAACAAAGAAATACAAGCTGTTCAATAAGTGGTGCTGGGAAAACTGGACAGCTACATGTTGAAAGAATGAAATTAGAACAATCCTTAACAACCATACACAAAAATAAACACAAAATGGATTAAAGGTCAGACACTGTAAAGCTCTTAGAGGAAAACATAGGCAGAACACTGACATAAATCCTCTTAGAGGAAAACATAGGCAGAACACTGACATAAATCCTCAAGATCCTCTTTGAGCCACCTCCTAGAGTAATGGAAATAGAAAGGAAAATAGGCAAATGGGACCTAACTAAACTTAAAACCTTTTGTACAGCAAAGGAAACTGTAAATAAGATGAAAAGACAACCTTCAGAATGGGAGAAAATAATTGCAAATGAAGCAAATGACAAAGTACTAACCTCCAAAAAATGCAAATAGCTCATGCAGCTCAATATCAGAGAAACAAACAGCTCAATCAAAAATGGGTGGAAGACCTAAACAGACATTTCTCCAAAGACATAAAGATGGCCAACAAGCATAGGAAAAGCTGCTTAATAGGGCTTATTATTAGAGAAATGCAAATCAAAACTACAGTGAGGTATCACCTCACACTGGTCAGAATGGCCATCATCAAAAAATCTACAAACAATAAATACTGGAGAGGGTTTGGAAAAAAGGGAATCCTCTTGCACTATTGGTGGGAATATAAATTGACAGTTCAAGTTTGAAAGCTATCTGCCACAGAATTCCTTCTTGCTAGTCAGGCTTTCAATTGATTGAATGGATCCCATCCAATGCCGGAGAAGGCAATGGCACCCCACTCCAGTACTCTTGCCTGGAAAATCCCACAGATGGAGGAGCCTGGTAGGCTGCAGTCCATGGGGTTGCAAAGAGTCAGACACCACTGAGCGACTTCACTTTCACTTTTCACTCTCATGCATTGGAGAAGGAAATGGCAACCCACTCCAGTGGTCTTGCCTGGAGAATCCCAAGGACAGAAGAGCCTGGTAGGCTGCCAGCTATGGGGTCGCACAGAATCCGACACAACTGAAGGGACTTAGCAGCAGCAGCAGCAGCATCCAATGCAGGCCACTATGCTTTAAATGTTCCCTGATTTAAATGTTCATCTCATCCAAAACATTCTCACAGAAATATCCAGAATAATGTTTAACCACATACCTGGGCACTATGGTCTAGCCAAACTGACACATGAAATTAACCATCACACAATAAAAAATAAAGTTGTTTATAAGATTACTGAGAATCTGCATTATATATCAAGAATTATTTCTATTGCTGTAACCCAAAAAGTGAACTAAGTTAAACTAACTTGAGTCCAGTTTAAAATGTTAAATTTAAATGCACCAGAATTCCCTACTATACACGTTTCTAAATTGCTTGTTCTAATGATTAATGGTCACATTAGCAGAGCACCAGTCTATCATGCTTACTCTCAATTATTTTTTCTTGGTCAATATGCTTTATTCACAGATTGTAAGCAGGTAAATTGGTATTCACGCCACACACCTAAATAGAAGCCTGTGAAAGATAATGGGTAAACATTAAGACTCCAAAGTTCTGATCCATGGGGTCATCAGACTATTGATCTTGCTTGTTTATATTTGCCTTGCCAATCGAAATCCTAAGATATGTCACTTTAATGTGTATTACTAGACAATAACTGCAAATCACAGAATAGATCATCCACTTCACTGACGGCAAACAGATAAAATGATTGAGATTTAGAGAACATTTTTTCCCTTGATGAATGGAGACTTAACAATGAAAGCATATTCTTTTTACTTAATTCAGTCAAGGGTAGTTTTTCATGATATTAGGGTGATAGAGGCTCTATAGATTATATTCTCATAAAAATTTCTCGACTAAATATATACACTCAAATGAGATATAAAAAGAATGAATTATTCTGTTGAAAGCAACTTTTTTATAATAAAAATCTGCAGAAAAGGATGAATTAACTCTATACATTATTATATAAATATTTGACCTCCCTTGAACTGAGAATTTCAAGGACTCTGAGAGCCAGACAAAAAGCTATTTAGTTTCACTGAAGGTTTTATAAGTCTCCCCTTTAAATCAAGCATGTGTTAAATGCTCAAGATGGTTATTACTTAGTGACTCACAAAAAGAGGTTCTTAGCCACTAGCAGAAGTAGTATACTTAAAAACTAGTTTCACACTATGCTTCCCATGTCAGAACCCACAAATGCCTCCCAATCTTGCTTTTCCACAAGCCTGACTATTCTAGAAAGTGTCATGGTAGTGCATATACAAATTTATCTTTAAATATAAATTTAACTTTACTATTTCAAATCATCTTCAACAGTTTAGTGATAGAGCTGGATACAGCAGAGCCAAACATGTTCTCCTATATCTATATTCAGTTTATAAAATGTCTATGCAGGGACTTGTCTAGTGGTCCAGTGGCTAAGACTCAGCCCTCCCAGTGCAAGAGGCCCAGGTTAGATACCTGGTCAGGGAATTAGATCCCAAATGCCACAACTAAACTAGTCAGTCCTAAATGAAATCAACCCTGACTATTCATGGGAAGAACTGACGCTGATCCTGAAACTCCAATACTTTGGATACCTGATGCGAAGAGCTGGCTCATTAGAAAAGACCATGATGCTGGGAAAGATTGAGGGTAGGAGGAAAACGGGACGACAGAGGATGAGATGGTTGGATGGCATCACCGATTCAATGAACTTGAGTTTGAGCAAACTCCAGGAGATAGTGAAGGACAGGTAAGCCTGGTGTGCTGCAGTCCATGGGGTCTCAAGAGTCAGACACGACTGAGTAACTAAATAACAAACTAAAGATACCTCATGCCACAGCTAAAAATTCCACATGCTGCAACAAAGATTGAAGATCCTGCATGCTACAACTAAGACTGTAACCTGTCACAGTCAGATAAATACATAAATATTTAAAAAGAAAAAAAAAAAAACCTTAAAAATAATGCCTATGCAATTTGTGGCTGTGCAGTAGATGGCAGTGTTTTAAAACTCTCCACTTGCAAATCAGGATGATTGAATCTTTAATCAGGCTATTTATATTATATATAGATGAGGCTCTGCAAAACAGTCATGCTTTGATTGTCACATTTATTACTTCCTGGGAAAATGTTAAAAAGCAATGAAACTTGAATTAATAAACATTTTGTACTTGAGAGGTGCCAGGTGTTACTTGGGGAGTGCATGGAATTCCCTGAGCTGCAGGAACAGAAAAAAATCAGGGTTAAATTGTGTTAATAAGGTCATCAGTGGAGACTCCTTGAGCCCAGATAAGCTTAAATGTGTTTTTCAAAGAACACAATAGTGAAATAAGAGTTTATATCTTAAAAATTGGGCATTTAATAACTCCAGGAGAGGTGAAATTATTCTCTTCATAGAAAAATATTTCTGACACTCAGATTTGCACTGGAAATCTTTAGAAAATGCTTTTGGCTGAGTATTGTGCAGCATTAGTAATATGTTTGTTATTTATTTTCATTGACTGATATGGACTTGTATGTTTCTGACTTAAAACTTCACCTAGAAGCACTTATTTAAACTTTGTTTTTTTATTTTTTTAAATCACTTTATTTACCATATAGCTACAATGGAAATAAAAATTTCCTGATTATTCCCCAAAATACTTGGAGGAAATAGTTTCTGAAAGATGAGTAGTAAATCAACAAGACTCCTGATAAACAAAGCATTTTGTGGAATTCTCTTCTTCAATCTTGTACTCTGTTGTCTTCCAACACTTCCTGAATGCAGAATATTAAACACTTCAACAGTGAATTATGGGGTGTGATTCTGGAAACTGCTTCATATATACTTACTATTTTAGATCAATTTTTTGATTTTTCCTATTTTAGATCAGTCCCTGTGTCATGCTCTTGGCTCCACTTCCTACTGCTTTCTTAGGAGTTTTGTTCCATTAATTATCCATTTTATTTTCTGTCTCCTCAACCTTTTCTTTTTCACTGCCTTCCTCACCTAAGCCTGGAAATACATTCAACCTTGCCCATTCTAAAAAAAATAAATTAGCAGTCCCTTGATCCAGAACCTCATTTTGGATATTGCTTGTATTAGTCAGCTCAGGCTGCTGTAACATAATACCATAAACTGTGTGTCTTAAGCAACAAAAGTGTATTTTCTCACAATTCTGGAAGCTAGAAGTCCAAGATGAGGTGCTAGCATGGTCAGATTCTGATGAGAGCTCTCTTTCTGGTAACTTGAAATGGCTGCCTTCTCTCTGTGTCTTCACATGACAGAGAGAAGGGGATCATTCTCTATCTTCCTCTTCTTATAAGGCCATTAATCCCATGATAAGGCTCTACTCTCATGGCCTCTTCTAACCCTGTTACTTCCCAACACCTCAACTCCAAAGACCATCACATTGAGGTCTGTGGCTTTAGCATATGATTTGGGTGTGGGGGAAACAAACATTTGGTCCATAACATTGCCCCATTGTTCTTCCTTTGGAATTTTTCAAGGAACATTTTGGAAAGAGCGGCTATTACTGTCTGTTCCCCTTCATCACCATTCATGTTCCCACAACTCTCCACAGTTTGGCTTCTGTCCTCTTGTGGCTGAAATCACTAAGATCAACAGAGACCTGTCTGTTAAATCCAGAGTTTACTCTTCAGTTCTTATCTTACTTGGTCTCTCTTGAGTTGTTCGATGCTGGTGATCATTTATTTCTTCTTGGTTTCTTCCTCTGGTTTCTAAAAAATGATGCTGTTCTCTGTCTCCTAAGTCTTGAGTCTCCTGCTCAGTCTCCTCTGGATTGCCTTCCTCAGGGACTCTCGATGTAGGGCTCCATCCTTGGTGTTCTTCCCTTCACAGTCTGTATCTCTCCTTCTGCCTACTCCCATGTCTTAATTACTGCCTCTGTGCTGTGGGCAGTCTCCTGAGGACCTCTTTGCCATGATGCAAAAGGAGTTCCTTGCCTTGCCAGGCAACCTACATCACTTTCCTAGTTAATTAAATATATATTTTCTCAGGACTTAAAATCTGCCTCATTATCAGCTCTGGGGAGTTTTGTTATTGTTGTTGTGGCAGTATAAAACAAGTGTATCCTTTTACTTGTCCAGGAAAACTCTTAAAATATATTTTAAAAGTTTTATAGTGAACCTCTTACTTTTCACTTATCAACACTAAGAAGCATATTACCTTCCATTGTTCCTTAGTAGGTATGGTCTCCAGGATGCTTCGATCACGTCTGGATCCTTCACTATTTATCAATGTCTTTCTTAAAATGTGCCACTAAAAAAATACTCTGTAAGTTAAGAATTCACTAGTCTAATGGTCTTGGCAGTTCTTTTTTAAGATAGAATGATATTCTATGAGATGTTTTCAACACTTTTTTTGATGAAAAATACATGAATTATCATTTATTTCTATTAAATTTTCTATAGGTTTTAATTCAGTATTCTAGCTGCTGTAAACAATAAATGGTAATATGGAATCTGCAGTGTTTATTCAATAAATCATGATTCTTAATTTTGCACTCTGAAATTTGGAATAATCTTGCTTTCTGGGAATTTATTCAAGTCACTGAGATTGATGAACAGATGAAGTCAAGGAGAGTTTCTAGCATGTTTTTTGAAGATGCTGTCTCATTGTGTGCTTTACTCAGAATTTGCTCTGGAAGAAGACTGACCCACATCCTGTCATTCACAAGCAGCAGTTGTGTTTGGGCAAACCTCCATAACTCACCAATGATGCTGTCATGTCAACAAACCATCCATGAGACTGTTGTGGAAATCTTCATCAAATATGCATTGAAAATCAAGATACATTAAACGTCTACAATGTTTCTGTGTTCCACCAAGCCATAGGTCTTCAGTAAAAAGGAAAAGATTAATTTAATATTATTGTCTCATTGAACTCTGCTTTATCATAGAGAAAGTCCAAAACTTTATCTTGATTTTTATTTCAAATTTCAGATAAAATTTAATTTACCTTTCCTTTTCCTTTTCCCTTTGTATACTTGCCTTGCTTAGTCAGAACAGGGCACTGGCCAGAGAGAATTCTTCTGGTAGAAACTGCTTCATTGTTCTGAGTATTTTCCTGACACTTTTCTCAGCATGGTTCATTATAGTGATGAGAAACTATAGTCTAAAAAAATATATAGATTTCCCATTGTGTCACTGGAGAGTCTCTGAAAATGTAAAAACTATGCTTTTATATCATCCCTTGCATATCAGAGTCTCCCAAGTATGTTAGTGAGATTCAAAGTGTGATTTTCATTCAGTATTTTAATCTCAGACACATGAGTATAGCATATTTTAGGAAACTCTGATTAGCTATATCATGGGTTTATTTCACACTCTGTTACAAACATTCCAAACACTTTGATTGGAGTATAAATGCTTAGCCTCAAGCTTTTTCCACATTCTAAAATATTGCCTCAAAATTGATGGTTGAGGAGTCATTCCTCTCAATTGTCCCAGCTTTCCAGAAACATCTTACCCAAGCAAATGCACATATATAAGTTATCATCTTTCTGTTCTACCTCTTCTTGACTTCCCCTGATCTGTTTGTCATTAAGACCTTACGCACTAGGGCAAAACTATGCTAGTCACTCTGTCTCAGGCTTCTGAACACCTACTAGCAGGTGGCATTTCCTCTGGAGTTTCTCTTTTACCATCCTTTACTCCTCACTAACAACCTCCCATCCTCACTGTTGCTGATCCATCTTTTACCTTCCCAGGCCTACATAATCAACCCTCATAAGTAGCATTTGCAGTTAGATTGAACCTCATCTACACCAAAGTTTAAATCTTCTGGGTGTTTGTCCTTGATTTCTAGCTGTGAAATGAGACACTTTCATTCCTGTGGAAAGAGTTTCAGGTCATACTCAGCAGGAAGAAGTAGATTTTACTTTGGATGGAGGAGTTATTTTCTTCTGCTTCTGAATCAGATTATCCAAGGTTGGCCCCAAAGTCATTTATTTAGGGTACCTGAGATAAAGGAGAGCTTTGTCAGAGTGGGCAGCAAGTCTAGGTCAATCCCTTAAGACAACAATTTCAAGAAAGCTATAAGGCAAAGTTTAGGGAAGAAAAATAAACACAGTATCCCCCATCCCCAAATCTGGTCATATGTAGCAATTAATATTTGACCAATTATATAATTCTTAGATTGATAGTTACTATAATCTAAAGAAAGGTCCAACACAAAAGGTCTCTAGGGCCAAGAGAAAACTGAAGTTACCATTCAAGCTTTAGAAAACCCCAAAGGGAATCATACAACACATATTTCTCTTATAATTTGGGAGACTGTAAGTCTCTTAAGAACACAATTAACTGTATTGAATCATACATTTGTTTCACAAACATCAGAAGTTACAAGTTATTCAATAGCATAGTGGGCAACACTTGATTACAGTTGATTCTGGACGTCTTATGGAAGGACAAGTCCCATAGAAGGTCAGTGGTAATTTCTGATGAAATGATTAAGTCATGACTCTCAGCAAAATAGGCTGAGACAGAAAAATATTGGTCCCTCTGACAGGAACATGCCAGCAAAGTAATGCTCAAAATTCTCCAAGCTAGGCTTCAACAGTACATGAACCAAGAACTCCCAGATGTTCAAGCTGGATTTAGAAAAGGCAGAGGAACCAGAGATCAAATTGTGAACATCTGCTGGATCAAAGAAAAAGCAAGAGAATTCCAGCAAAACATCTATTTCTGCTTCATTGACTACATTGAAGACTTTGACTGTGTGGATCACAATGAACTGTGGAAAATTCTTCAAGAGAAGGGAACACTAGACCACCTTACCTGCCTCCTGAGAAACCAGTATGCAGGTCAAGAAGCAGCAGTTAGAACTGGACAGGGAACAACAGACTGGTTAAAAATTGGGAAAAGAGTGTATCAAGGCTGTATATTGTTACCCTGCTTGTTTAACTTATATGCAGGGTACATCATGAGAAATGCTGGGCTGGATGAAGCACAAGCTGGAACCAAGATTATCAGGAGAAATATCAATAACCTCAGATATGCAGATGACACCACCCTTATGGCAGAAAGCAAAGAGGAGCTAAGAAAAACCTCTTGATGAAAGTGAAAGAGGAGAGTTAAAATTCAACATTCAGAAAACTAAGATCATGGCATCTGGTCCCATCACTTCATGGCAAATAGACAGAGAGACAATGGAAATAGTGACAGACTTTATTTTGAGGGGCTCCAAAATCACTGCAGATGGTGACTGCAGCCATTAAGTTAAAAAGATCCTTGCTCCTTGGAAGAAAAGCTATGACCAACCTAGACAGCATATTAAAAAGCAGAGACATTACTTTGCTGACAAAGATGTGTATAGTCAAAGCTATGGTTTTTCCAGTAGTCATATATGGATGTGAGAGTTGGACCATAAAGAAGGCTAAGCACCAAATAATTGATGCTTTTGAACTGTGGTGTTCGAGAAGACTCTTGAAGAGTCCCTTGGACAGCAAGGAGATCAAACCAGTCCATCCTAAAGAAAATCAACCCTGAATATTCATTCATTGATGCTGAAGCTGAAACTCTAATACTTTGACCATCTGATGCAAAGAGCCAACTCCTTAGAAAAGACTCCAATGCTGGGAAAGATTGAAGGCAGGAAGAGAAGAAGATGACAGAGGATGAGATGGTTGGATGGCATCGCTGACTCCCAGAGTTTGAGCAACCTTTGGGAGACAGTGAAGGACAGAGAAGCCTGGCATGCTGCAGTCCATGGGGTCGCAAAGAGTTGGACAGGACGGAACAATGACCATGGCTACTTCAACAGGTAGCCAAGTTGAAGATCAAAAGATGATCCTTCCAACCATAAGCTAGGGTTCTACTGGAGCTGTCTACATAATGAGAAACCACTGGTGATTCTCCATACAAGTTCAATCTTATTCAGGAAAGAGAAAGGTCAGAAACTATGAAAACAGTCTTTCCTTTATAAAAAATTAGTCAAGCCCTCAAATTGATTCATCATGAAAAATGAGGTATCTCATCTGAGAAAATCAAATCTGAACTTACAGCATTTTAAAGAGGTGGTACATCAGTCAGGCTGACATTAGTGAAAGCAGAATTAGTTGACTGTTCAGATATAAAACTAAGGAAATAAATCCATATAAAGTATTAAGAAAGATTTTTGTAGGCACAGTGAGTATCCATGATTGTTACATGTAATGTTTGGGGAAGGCTAGTAACTTGAAGTACACTACACTATTTCGATATAGGGATAACTAGGAACTTTATATTTGGTTAATTCATTTTTGGAAAATGAAATAAAACTTTGCTAGAATTTTTCTAGATCTCACAAAATCCTTCTGCTTAGACATTTTGAGCAAATATCTCTAGAAATATCCTTCCCTAGAATGGTAGTGATGAGCTACATTCATAGATGTGTTTATCTTCATTCTTTTATATTGGCATATTTTCAAGGAAATTGCAACTAAAAACATGAAATCCATTATATAAATACATAATTCCAGTTTTGGTGAAATTGAAATTATTTCAGAAGGTAGGAATTGCCTAGTGATCAAACTGGAATGAATAAATGATTTGTTGACATGTCTAATTCCACTTAAAGCAGATGACCTTCTCAGATCCCTCACTATCCCTCAGGATTTTTCTCTTTCCCAGCTAGGTTTGGCACCCATAGATTTAAAAAGATGATGACCTACTTAAATGGTTTCTGTTGCTATGGTATTAGCATTTGTACTTTCTCAAAAGTGGTCCAGGAATTGGACTCTAAAGTTTCTTTAGTTTGAAACGTCTTTGGAACTTCTGGATAAGTAGTTTAGCATCTCCAACCTAGCATTAAGATCAGATACTGCTGATCTTACTTGAGAATTTTCATTGTCTTCCAGCCAAAGCTATGGCTTATTGGGTAACAGCCTAGGGACCACAGATCGAGTGGTGACCAGAAGACTGCTGAAAGTTTTTAGTAAAGGAAGACTAGGAAGCAAGGAGCACATATTTTATATATTTCAAGCTCTACAAATGGTAGTCTTCCCTCAGGTATTCTTGTCTCTGGAGAAAGAAGAGCTGATCACAAATGGACGTTTTGGCTCATGTACTTAGGAAGTAGCAGTAGCAGCAGCAGTAACATGCATGTGTGGATTTGAATGCTGGTGTATGTGTAGTATGTTACTTAAATTTACTAAAGAGATACATCTCTTTAGTTGTATGTGAAGTTGTACGTGAAGTTTATTCACTTAAGAAAGTGGCATCATAGGAGAGTATTTTATCTTTCAATAATCTGTGCTCTCCCCTGATTTAAAAGCAAACTAATGCTCTCAGTAAAAACCTGTATTTGCATGGGAAAAAGCCCAGTTTGCATTTGGTAAGTGTTCAAATATGGAATATCATGGCAAATGACGAGCAAAAGAATAGACAAGATTGATCCATAATTCCCATAGGCATGGAATCAACATTTTCACCTCTTGAAAGGATAAAAAGAAAAGGAGAAAAATATATTCAACAATGTCCCGGCATTTGCCATTAATTGTAACTTAACCCAGTTGCATATTTAAGAGCAGTTACAGCCCTTCAAGATTTATATAACACAGCAGTATGATTTATTTACAAAGAACTCCTTTGATGTGCTCTTTGAAACAGTCCAGTAAAGTCATATCTCTTCCATCCAAATAGCGTTTGATTTGAATTCCAAATTCAGTCCTGGAAAGGAATGCAGGCAGTGAAATGCATTTGCTTTGGACCTGAGCCATGCACAGATCCCAGGCCTCTCAGAACGGATGTCAGCTGCTCTGTCCCCTCTGGGCCCAGTAGGTCTCCTGAGGCTGCTTTCTTTATCAGCACGATACCTGCATGGTGTGGACTCTGTGATTTTCCACAGTCCAACATTCAATCCCTCTTCTGTTCTTTGTCCCAATTTTGCCCTGCATAATTATTCTTCTCACCTTACTGGATACAGACTTGATGAGTATAACAGTCAAGATGTGCTGTCATTCCCTAGTCAAGGGATAAGACTGTGACCCAAATTAGGTCATTAGAGACTGTCTTCTGGGAATTTGACTCTGGAATTGAGACTGATACAAAGAGCTGGCCCATTCCAGTGATGGCACTTTCAAGAGAAGACATTGGTTCTTGAGAATGCATAGTGTTATTGAGGTCCCCAGACTGCTCTGGCCCTGTCTTCACTGCATACTTGCTGACTTGAATTGGTAAGTCACCCCAATGACACTGTTTCTTTTTTCTTGCTTGCTTAAATTGGTTTTGGGGTTTTGTTCTTGTGCTTGCAAACAAAGACCCCTACTCACTTAGCTATGCCTCTCACCTTGTAAAAATTTTCTCTTCAGAATATCTGTCGCCAAGGCCAATCTCCGTTTACTCTGTTCTCACAGTCTGTAATGGACACGTGGTGAGTGACCTGGGGACTGTTAAGTGGAGATTCTTCAAGACAATATAGTAAGGGCAGGAAATGAGATGAAAAATAATTTTAGCTACAAATATTTAGTATTTTAGATGTCACATCTCTTTTTTTTCTAAGATTGGAGGTACTTCCTTATACATCTGAACCCCTGATATACCAAAATTGGATTCTACTTCATCAGCAATTCAAATAAAGATGTTGATCATCGACCATCAGCAATTCAAATAAGCACCAGGCACCCCTCCAGAGAACTCTGCGTATCCTACAGTTCTCAGTAATGGCTCCTGCTTGTTTCTCTCTAGAAAATTGTGCATAGGCAGGTTTAGGTGGGAGACTTCCTCCAGGGATTTCCTGGAAACCACCTTGATGAGAGCCAATTGTGGCCTCTCAGATCTTCTCTTTTCCCCTCTTTTGTCCTGTACTTACTTGTCCTTCAAAGTCTTCCAGCTCCAACCCTATATTATTAACATCAAGACTTTTGGTTTAGGGACTTCCCTGGTATCCAGTGGATAAGACTCCACATTCCCAATACAGGGACCCAGTTTCTATCCCTGGCTTAAGAACTAGATCTCACACATCAAAACTAAAAGTTTGCATGCCTCAAATAAAGATCCTATATGCCTCAAGGAAGATCGAAGATCCTGCATGCCACAACTAAGACCTAGCACAGCTAAATAAATAAATAAAAATAAAAATTAAGAAAAAAGACTTTGGCCCCCCGCGCTGCCGCCCGGAGGGCCTGGCCGCGACCCAGCTCGGGGTGAAGGGAGCCGCAGTCCGGGCGTCCGTGCCGCGGGCCGGCCGAGGAGGGGCACACACGACACCGGCGCCCGCCCGCCGCCTGCAGCATGTGGAAGCTGGGCGGAAGCCGAGTGCTCCCGGACGAGCCCCCAGAGGAGGAGGACGGCCTGCGGGGAGGGGGGTGGGAGGGAGGGGCGCCCGCCACCGCCCCCGCCGCCGCTCAGGTTCCAGGAGCGAGTTTCCGAGGCTGGAAAGAAGTGACTTCTCTATTTAACAAGGATGACGAGCAGTAGCTGCTGGAAGGGCGAAAATCCCCCAAGTCCAGGGCCACTAATTTACGATTAAAAGAAGAGCTGAAGACAGAGAAGAAGTCTGGATTTTGGGACAATTTGGTTTTGAAACAGAACATACAGCCTAAGAAACCATATGAAATAGAAGGTTGGGAACCTCCAAAACTTGCCCTTGAAGACGTGGCAGCAGACTCAGGCGGCCCCGTGAGTGACCGTGAGTCCCGGCCGGGCTGGCCGGAGGACACCAAGGGCTCCACCAAATATACCAGCCTGGCCGCTGCAGGGAGCAGCTCGCGCTGGAGCCTCAGGTCGGCGGAAAGCTGGTCAGCATCCGCCAGCAGAGCAGAGGCCACCTGACAGATGACTGGGAGGAGCTGGAGTGACCGCCCAGCCCCTATGTGTCCTCACACCAAAACCAGCCTGATCGTGCATCTTTGAATCTCATCTCCTTCGCATTCCTAGAGTCTGTGGTATCGTGGTGTTTATTAGTATAGTGTCCCGTTCGGTCTTTCCCAGATGAAAATCACAGAGGATCTGCTCTCTGCTGTTTCATTTGGCTTTCCTCTTCAAATGCCAAGTGAGGAAATTCCAGGCGTCCTATGATTTCTCAGTGGACACGCACAGGGTCACCTGTCATCCGCGTGCTGCTGACCTTAGATGGGAAGTTCATCACAGTGGGGATTTGATTTTTGCCACAAAACTGTCTTTCTGTGTCCTGAGTCGCAGTTCTATGTTCTGTGACTTGATCCCTGTCTCTGCATGTAGCACATACCTGTATTCTATGACTCAAGAATGTAGCGGCCACACACTTCTTTTCTGTTGTCAGAAACCTGCAATCCAGGTGTAACGTGAATCTTCCAAAGGTCACCTCAGTCACATTGTGCTAGCTCTTCATTTGTATTAAACCGTAAAATATGCAAGCTAATTAAACGCTGGAGAAGTGAAGGCTGTATCTGATCCCCAGAAATACACTGTCTGCAAACACAGCTTCACCTCCCACAAGCATATTAGATGGTGACAGTGTTCCCCTCTTGAGGTTCCTGGACTTTTAAATACTGATGTTTCTTCTCTTCTAAAGTTTGTTCTCTTATTTTGATTGCAGACTAAAGAATGCTATAAAGCATGGCAGTTTTAATAACTTGACACTTAAATTTGTTTGGAAAATATTAACTTGCTTGTTAAGAGTTGAAATTGTAGGTAAAATGCTGAAAGTGCCTCTTTTCTGTAACACCCAGGGTTTTGTTTCTTCAAATGAGACTGTTGGACCCTGAGAAGCTGTGTGTTGTGGCTGGTTCAGGAGCGTCACTGAACATCTCTTGTGTCTCTGAACTTGCTCATTGTCTCCTTGACAGGTGGGCCCCAAGTCAGGTATGCAGCACTCATGTCCTCAGCAAGACAGACCCAACCCACAGGAGGACGACATGTCTCTGAGGTCAGAACAGGTGTAGGAGTTTTTGGTTAAAAAGAAAAACCTCCAGTTACACTGTGCATTCCTCTCTTGTGAAAGCCACCGTCTTCAAGGTATTCAGTGAGCAGTTCTGTGCTGTTCCACACAAGGGGTGTCCTTTAGCGTTTCTGTGGACTTCAAGGGGTGAAGGGGGTGACAGAGTGCCTGCCTGTCACCTGCCACTTCCCGGTTGATCAGTCTGTGTACACTCTGTCCTCTACCAGCCATCTAGCCCCAGTCAACATGTGTCACCCAGCCATCTGTCTGTCATTTGTGTAGCGTCTGTCAGAATCACCGATGTCCTTCTCTTTCTAATAGACAAGTTCACTTCACCGAGCCTTGAAAGGGGGACATGTGAGCAGTAGTAAAATCCTGTTTGTGTTAGAACCTTGAAGTGGTTAATAGCGGAGTTGAAAACCGCGTTTCCTCAGGTAAACAGTTCAGCTCATTGACTGGAGTCCTTCTCCCTAGAGACACTTGCTGTGACTGAGATGAGCTATCTGAAGCAGGAGCTTCGGGCACATCTTGGGCTAATCTTGTGATAAGGTGCAGGGAAGGGACTTGTGTGTTCGAAGTTCTGGGCAGAGTGCTCGGGGTTGGGGGCAGGTGGGACAGCCTCCAGCTTGGGGAGCCTGTGCCGGTGTGCGATGATGCTAAGTGCCTGTGATCCCCTTGGGGACACACAAGATGTACAGCTGGCAGAACGGCCCCTCATACCCCTCATTCCTCACAACTGAATGCAAGCCAGAGTGGGGTTGGGTTATGCATGTGAGTAATACTTTTCTTATCTACAAACATTAATGTAAANGCCGGTGTGCGATGATGCTAAGTGCCTGTGATCCCCTTGGGGACACACAAGATGTACAGCTGGCAGAACGGCCCCTCATACCCCTCATTCCTCACAACTGAATGCAAGCCAGAGTGGGGTTGGGTTATGCATGTGAGTAATACTTTTCTTATCTACAAACATTAATGTAAAAATGAATTTTTCTTCTGTCGTATCTGATTAAAATAACTCTGTGGGTTTTAATATAAATATTTATTGGTGTGCTTTGGGTATATTTTTTTCTTGATGGAATTTACCAAAGCAACTTTATTTTGTTCACTGGCTGATGAGAGCGGGTCTGTCTGAATTCTGTAAACTGCATAGCTTCTCTGAAGAGTGACGTGTCTGCTCTTTTGCCTGTTGTTCTGTCATTAACAGGAAAGTGATTGGTTTTAAAGGAAGTTGAATTCATCCATAATGCTGAAATTTTTAAAAAATAAAAACATGGTTTATATCCAAGAAAGAAAAAAGACTTCTAGTTTAGCATACAGAGGGCTCTTGGAGGCTATTTATCCAAAGACATTGTTTTCCATTAATTTCCAAGTTCACTTCTTCTTTGTCTTCCTCATCAACTTCTTTGACATTTCAGTGTTTTCCAAAGATGTTAGAACATAGTAAAACTTCTCCATCATGTTGAAAATGAAGAATATATAATTTTTCATTGCAAATCTTAAATATTTTTGAAACTATTGATCAAAATCCATTTTTTAGGTTGTAAAATCAATTTAGTAGATTGTGTCCAAGATTTTTAAAAAATAAAATCATACAAACTAGAACTGAACAGCAAGCTCTGGGAGTTGGTGATGGACAGGGAAGTTTGATGTGCTGCAGTCCATGGGCTCTCAAAGAGCCAGACACAACTGAGCAACTGAACTGAACAGAAAATATCACTGTACTTCACTCATAATAATGCTTTTTTAAACAAAAGTTTTATTTCCACAATGCATAATTCATAATAGGTCAAGACTCAACAGGGATGCCTGATAGATACTATCTTGTCTCTTCTTTCACTTTTTGAGAAGACCAGTATCTCTGCCACATCCTTCACCTTACCTTGTGGTCTGTTGGAGGATACAGTATGTCACTTCAGTTCAGTTCAGTTGTTCAGTCGTGTCCGACTCTTTGCGACCCCATGAATCGCAGCACGTCAGGCCTCCCTGTCCATCACCATCTCCCAGAGTTCACTCAGACTCACGTCCATTGAGTTGGTGACGCCATCCAGCCATCTCATCCTCTGTTGTCCCTAATCCTTCTCAGCATCAGGGTCTTTTCCAATGAGTCAACTCTTCGCATGAGGTGGCCAAAGTACTGGAGTTTCAGCTTTAGCATCATTCCTTCCAAAGAAATCCCAGGGCCGATCTTCTTCAGAATGGACTGATTGGATCTCCTTGCAGTCCAAGGGACTCTCAAGAGTCTTCTCTAACACCACAGTTGAAAAGCGTCAATTCTTCGGTGCTCAGCTTTCTTCACAGTCCAACTCTCACATCCATACATGACTACTGGAAAAACCATAGCCTTGACTAGACGGACCTTTCTGTCTCTGCTCTTGAATATGCTATCTAGGTTGGTCATAACTTTCCTTCCAAGGAGTAAGCGTCTTTTAATTTCATGGCTGCAGTCACCATCTGCAGTGATTTTGGAGCCCAAAAAAGTGAATTCTGTGGAAACTGTGGAAACAGTTTCCCTATCTATTTACCATGAAGTGATGGGACCAGATGCCATGATCTTCATTTTCTGAATGCTGAGCTTTAAGCCAACTTTTTCACTCTCCTCTTTCACTTTCATCAAGAGGCTTTTTTGTTCCTCTTCACTTTCTGCCATAAGGGTGGTGTCATCTGCATATCTGAGGTTATTGATATTTCTCCTGGAAATCTTGACTCCAGCTTGTGTTGGAGAACACAGAACCAGTCGTTGTTCCATGTCCAGTTCTAACTGTTGCTTCCTGACCTGTATATAGGTTTTTCAAGAGGCAGGTCAGGTGGTCTGGTAATCACTTACAAGATAGTATAACACCATCTTGAACTTTGTCCTCTAAGCTCAGTAGTAAATTTGCCAATATAGGGAATGAGAATATTTAGGAAATTCTTTTTCAAGACAAAAATTGCGTTAGCAAAGCTATAGTCTTGTTGTCTGATCCTATTTTGCATATCAGAAGCTGAATCTCACAATATCCTTACTCTGCATTCTTTCTTCAAAGTTCCTAATTTCTCAGACATATTCTTTTACCCACTTTGGGATACCCAGGCTCAAAGAAATGAAGGTTAAATATCTAGGAAAGCAAAAAAACAAAAACAAAAACAAAAACCACACACATTCACTTGAGAATTATTGTTAGGTTATTCATACTAAGCTCATAATAAGTGTTTCTATGCGTCTCTGAATGACTTGATGGCCTCCAAGTTCCTATTGAACTCAAGATTCACTCATTCTAAGAACATTTGTATCATTTCCTCTTTGAAATCTCCTTCCTATCACCCTCTCCACCTTCCCAAGGGCCAAGTGTCGTTTTAGGGTTCAGTTAAGGTTTCTTTCTGTTGGCCAATGTCTTATCTACTGCTCTTTGAGAAAATTGTTCTAAATAACTTTCCCTCTGTGCATGAATGATCTCTGCTTTCCAAGGCCCTGACAGATAATGGGATCAGTTAATCTATGCTAAACTCATTTTAGGTTTCCTGCCTTGATGATTCCCCTTAGCTAACCTTCACTCTCTTTCCCTAACACTTACCTAACCCTCAAGGCTTCCTAAACTTCCTCAGGCAAGCTTTTTTCTTACCTCAATAAGAGGTCACTGAACCAATGGCAGTAATAACCTGCTTCCATAAAACGTATGTTCTCCCCTGGTTCCTCCCATGGATTCCCTTTCTTAGTGCTTTGTCTGTTCCCCCAGGATGATTTTGCCCGATCTCGTGACTTCAGCTTCCACCTACATGACATTAACAATCTTGTTCATACTGCTATCCTGAGCATCAGGCAAAACTTCTAACTACATTGGAAATGTAAACTGGTATGTCCTACATGTCTCAAATTCTGTTGTATAAATAATATTAATAATCCTTTCTCCAAAAACATGTTCACTCCCCTCAACTGGTGAGTAGCAACTGTCTACAGAACCCCATTAATTAAAATTTCCAAGTTAGCTTTAATGTTTTTCAGTCAAAAATTTCCATCAATTGCATTTACTGTCACTCTCCATCTTTACTTTCAGTATATGGATTTTGGGTCTCAAATCTTGTAAGTTGTTCCATTGTAACAGACTCCTAACTGGCCTCCTTATCACTCTAGTGTTCAATTTTCACACTGAAAATCAGGTTTTTTTTGAGACAGAAATCTGATCATGACATTTTTTGGCTTCAAAAGGACTGATGGCTCACGACTTCTTATAGGATAAAATCCAAACTCCTTAAAGGATACCTAAGGTCTTTCAGAATCTGTATAAACCTTGTTTCCCACCAAGATACCTCACCCTTTTTCTGCTGGAGCCACACCAAATTTTTCGTTCTCACATCAGCCTGTTTCGGATACCTAAGGTCTTTCAGAATCTGTATAAACCTTGTTTCCCACCAAGATACCTCACCCTTTTTCTGCTGGAGCCACACCAAATTTTTGGTTCTCACATCAGCCTGTTTCGGTGCATGTCACTCTCTCTGCACGAGAAAGAAGAAGATAAGTGGTTATCACTGCATGTCCACTACGTTCTAGGCATTGTAGTATCTATTTCTTCCTCCTGTACTCCTAGAATTTAGCTGTTTTTCCAATTTTGAAAATGAGAAAGGTCAGGTTTAGAAAAAATTTAAAAAGCTTGCTCTAGTTCATGGAACATTTGAGCTAGAACCAGGATTCAGACTCTAGTCTTCTTAATTCTAAAGCCCAAGTACTTTTCACTTAATTAAGCTGTGCTCTGGAACTCACCCCCTTTTTGTCCTTCAAGACTCAGTCTAAAATTTTACCTCTTCTATGAAAACATTTTCTGGCCCCGCTCCCCTCTACCCCCTCCAAGGCAGTGATAGTCATTCCCTCCTCTGAGTTCAGGTACCAGAATGTATGCTTCTCTGTGGTAGTTCCCATGACATTGTATGGTAGCTATGTACAGGTCTGCTTTTCCCTCAGCCTGTGGGACAAGGGCCACCTCTAGTGCATCAGCAGGGAGGCCAGCTGGGGAGGTAGAAACGGCAACAACTTGCCAAGGAGTTGAATGCTGTTTCTGTTATTTATTAGCCATGCAACTTTGGCCATTTAACACACCTCTCAGAATATTTTCACCCACCCAATGGTGATCACAATACTGTAGGTAAGGTTTCTGGTACATAGTGGGCTCTCATTAAATGTTGAAGAGAAAAAAAGAAAAAACTTGTAAGAATATTTGGTTGTTTAGTAGTCCTTAGAAGACATAAATTCTCATTTCAAGGGATCTTCCATAGAGCTTTAAAACTGAGGGTTTTGTTATTGATGGGAGATTGGAAGGAGAGGGGGTTGGCAGAGGGGGCAGAGCATATAGTCTTCTGCTCTCCTCCCCTCCCTCTGCATTTTGGGATTCCCAGTGCTTGCTTTAGAGATAGGCCTGGCCTCTAGTGGAAACTACTTATTCTTGGATCTGTTTGGCACTTCTTCACAAGAACCCTGTGCTAAGCAGGTATTGAGGAGGTACTCACTGATTAATTTTTTAATTGAACAGTTTTAGCTTTATATAAAAAATAATTTTTATTTTATTATACATTCATGAAAAATACTCAATAATAGATTTTCCTTCACAAAATATCTTTTAAGAAAAATGAATCTCCAAATATCTTTCTTGAAGCTAATTATTGTGTTTTAATATTCATGGGAATCTTTCTATCTGAGTAGACTTGAAAGCATTTTGCAAACAGATTTATTACCTATATAGTGTGTTCAAGTCAATTAAAGTGAAATTCAATTAAAATGCAACCACCTCCGAAGTAGGGCACAGCAGATGTTTAACAGCTCACAGCGACACCTCACAGCAGTGTGAGTTAAGCAGCAGTTGACGAACGAAAATGAAGAATTTCATTTTCTATTTAGGCTACAGGAGCAATAGAGAGAAGCAGAATGTAATTATCCAAATTAGAAATTTTCTGTGACACTGAGGTCACCAACTCTGCTATTCACAGAAGGGCCAATGGATATTTATTGATCACATGCAGCCAAGAACACTGCTTTATGCCTCTGCTGACAGACAGCCCCCTCAGGCACATGGCCTCCAAACACTCTAGTGGTGAAAATTCACCACAAAGCTAGGGAGTGCTTCAGGACTTCAAAAACACAGTCCTTCACTCCTGATTCTCCTATTCTTGGGCTCTAAATCAGACTTGACCACCAGCCTGTCTACTGAATGACACAAGCAAAATAAAGTGTTAGTGATGCTGCCTTAGTGTGTATTCGGAGCCAATGCAATAGGGATGTAACTGCTGTTTAACTGGATTCTGAGTCTGAGTGGCATGGGAAACGTTCTGACCTCCTCATGCTGTGATGTTCATGTTCCCTGTGACTGAAGACTGCAGAGGTGCTGAAGTGGGCTGGGGTTTCATCCATAGGTAGAGATGTAATTTGGAGAGTGACTACACGATATCAAAGCAACCTTATGAAGAGTAAAACAGATCAACCATGACACTGAAACATGCCTGGATGGAGAACTGAATATGTCTTCCTTTCTTCTAGATGTGAACTTGTTCTGCATCCACAAACTAGCTTAATCATCCTGCATGTACCAACCATATGCCTATTATATTGCATTTAATTTAAATGCTGGATGAAATAGGTTTCTAGGTAGAAATGAAAAAGAACAGCTTCTTAACATCAGTTTATGTGGAACTGAATGATAATTTGACTCAGTTTTGCCTTAATCTGATAGAATTCTAAAATTAGAAACAAGCAGAAACATGTTAGTGGGTTTGTCTCTGGGTCAAATTTCTACATCAACTAGCCATTGTAATGCTATTATTCAGTTCGTTCGTTTTGGTAATGGCTGCTTGCAAGCAACTTACTGATACATACAGAATTCACAATTACTCTGCCCCTACGTGCTAAGGAAAGGGCATCTTGATGGTCTGAAGGAGAAGGGAGCCAGCAGTTTCTGGTTTAACCTCTAAATCACAGTCTATTTAGCTGTTGCTATAACAATCCAATAAGAAAAATAACAAAGGCTACTTAGGTGTAGATTTATGACCTCACCTCTAGCCTATGGACTGCAGGGGTATTCCTTAAAAAGTTTTTATGCACCTGATTTTCTCAGAATCAAGCAGATGCAAATCAACATGTTTATTACACACCCATTGTGTGCACAAAACTGTGTTCAGTACTAGGCAGATAGAAGAACACAGTGACCTCTTGAATCCTTACAATATTTTAGGGATCTAAGGAGATAAGACAGAGCAAAAACTAAGAAACAAGGGTCACACAGAACAGTTATGGACACGACTGAAGCGACTTAGCAGCAGCAGCAGCTGCAGAAATCTTGTTAGAACTTATTTTTGTAGTCTGGTGCTGCCCCTCAGGGGCAGAATTTTGAATTAGTTCTTATAGATCTCATATTGTTTTCAAGACTTCAAGACAGCAGAGGAAGAATCATTCCGGGTCACATGGAGGGGAGACTAAATTTGGAGACCAAGGTGGAGGCTGTCATCTCTCTCCAGACTGAGATTTCTTGTGTCAGCTGACAAATTTGATTCTATCAATAACCTCCCTCTCCTGTAACCACCAGTCCTCTTCCCAACCACTAGGTTTTTCTGAGCACAGAATATGATCAACTCCTGATGTCTAAACTCTTCCTGTAAACAAGCAAAATATTACCTGAATCCTGAGTTCCCTGTCCACATTTTAAAATATTTCTCCTTTTCTTCACAGCCAGACTTTTGTCTGCATTTATTGCCCCTGATTGTTTATCTAAGTCTTTCCTCAGGCATGAGCAATCTGCCACCAAGCTATTGAGATTGCCCTTTTAAGACCGATATTAATTGCTTTCCTGTCGTTCATCTCAGTGCTACATTGATCCTCTTGACAGTGTCCTCATCTTGAATCTCTCTCTTACCACTGCTTCCATGGCACCACCCTTTCAAATCTTCTCCTCTGCTTCAGACTACCTATTTGTGATCCATTAACAGGTTCCTCTTCTTCATCCACCTCTTCAATACCATTCTTTCCCCAAATTCTCCTCTTGGTCCTGTCACTTTGTCAGTCTCCTAGAGCACTATGGGAAGTGGAAATAATCTGGGCCTCTGAGACAGTCATGTAGGTGCCAACATTGATTCTTTCACTTTTTAGCTAGGCTTCCTTGGTGGCTCAGATGATAAAGAATCTGCCTGAAATTCAGAAGACTTGAGTTCAATCCCTGGGTCAGAAGGATCTCCTGAAGAAGGGAGCGACTACCCACTCCAGTATTCTTGCCTGGAAAATCCCATGGACAGAAGGCCTGGTGGGCTATAGTCCATGGGATTGCAAAGAATCAGACACAACTGAGTGACTTAACACTTTCACTTTTTTTTCACTTTGTTGAGCAAGTTATTTGACTTCTCTGAACTTCAGTTTCCTTGTCCTCTGTAAAATGGGGTGAATCATACACAACTCACCAAGTCCTTGTAAGAAATAAATATGAAACCATAAGGGAATCTCAGATCTGCCACACGGTATGTGCACGTTAAATGTCCATTTTCCCTCACCTACCACCTTTGCGTTGATAATGCCTTCATTTATGTCTGCAGCTTAGCAGAGACCTCTGTCAGTGAAGTATACCTACAGGACCTACAAGACACCTTATATCCTATCCTCTATACCCCTCTCTCAAATGGAGTGGCATTGCTCTGAAAGGTATTGAATCAACTATCCTCACATTTCCCCACTAATATTCCAGCCAGCCTCCTTCCAATCATCCCCACCACTACTCCCACTCTATCACCCTCCATAACTACCATCTAAAGTATCTTCCCTATTGGTAAGCCTTCACTGGCTCCCCATTGTCTAGAAAACAAAGCTCTCATTTTTGCACAACATACAAAGCCTCTGAGTGTTCCTCTTACTAAAGCTTTCACCTTTATCTCCAGCTCTTTCCCACAGACATCCTACCCTCCATTCTTAAGGCTCTACTAGAAAGTTTCCTAACTCAAATCTCCTTACATTCTCTCTGCCCTTTACACACCAATCCCTCTGTTAGATATATTTCCATTCCCCTTTGTTTACCCTTCAAACTTCAGCTCAGTTATCACCTTCTCTGTGGAAGAATTCTTCCCTAATATTTCCTGTATTTCCACTCTTTACCCATTTTTTCCCCAGCTCAATGAATGCTTATTGCTTTATTAATTGAATATTTATTGGACACTGCATTAGTTACCTATCACTTTATAGCAAATTACTCCCAAATTTAGTAGTATAAACAATATTTATTAAACAATAGTTCCTGTAGGTCAGGAGTTTGGGCACAGCTTAGCCGAGTTCTCTGGCTGTCAGCATCTCTCACAAGGCCTTAGTTAAGATGTCATCTAGTGTTGCAGTCATTTTAAGATTGAACTGGTGAAGGATTAGCTTTCAGGCTCACTTTTGTTAGCAGGATTGAGTTTGTGGAGAGCTGTAGGACTGAAGGCATTTAATCCAAGAGTGGTGGGGCGGGGTGGTCACTGGCAGCCATCCCTGAGAAGAACTAATTATTAGACTGGATTTCTCCTGCCATTAAAGAACACCCAGTCTTATAAGGGAGGGAGATGAGGGCCCAAATGATTGCAGGCATTTGAAAAGTGCTGTCATAGAATAGTACACAAGTGCATTCATTAGAAAGGTGCTTGGCTGCAATATATAGCAAGTCCAATTACAGTGGGTTAAACACACAAGATTTTTGTTTTTTCACCTAATATAAAATCCAGAGGCAGGTTATTATGGCCATTGGTTCAGTGGTGCTCAGTGGAAAGGTCTAGATCATTGAATTCTCTCCATCATTAATTCATGCTTTTCTTGACTCCTCATGATGTCATAATGACCACTGCGCCTCCAGGTATCATGTCTAGTTTTAAATAAAGAAGAAAGGGATGAAGCATTAGACTTTCTCCTCTTGGGGCTTTGTATTTGTATTTGGGAAGGATGCTCTCCTCAGGAGATTTTTCCTTGGAGGCAATGAAGTGTCACAATTCTGGAGCCAGACTCACTAGATTCAAATCCTACCTCAGCCATTTACGAGTCATTTGACTTTGTTCATGTTACCTGATTGATCTGTATCTCACTCTTCTCATCTGTAAAATACACTTAATATGCTAGCAAATTAGGAAAACTCAGGAATGACAACACGACTGGAAAAGGTAGGTTTTTATTCCAATTGCAAAGAAGGGCAATGCCAAAGAATATTCGAGTTCACTTCAGTCCCTCAGTCGTATCCAACTCTTTGCAGTCCCATGGACTGCAGCACGCCAGACCTCCCTGTCCATCACCAACTCCCAGTGTTTACTCAAACTCATGTCCATCAAGTCAGTGATGCCATCCAACCATCTCATCCTCTGTTGTCCCCTTCTCCTCCCTTCAATCTTTCCCAGCTTCAGGGTCTTTTCAAATGAGTCAGCTCTTCGCATCAGGTGGCCAAAGTATTAGAGTTTCAGCTTCAGCATCGGTTGTTCCAATGGATATTCAAGACTGATTTCCTTTAGGATGGACTGGTTGGATCTCCTTGTAGTCCAAGGGATTCTAAGAGTTTTCTCCAACATCACAGTTCAAAAGCGTCAATTTTATGGTGCTCAGCATTCTTTATACTCCAACTCTCACATCCATACATGACTACTGGAAAAACCATAGCTTTGACTAGTTGGATCTTTGTTAGCAAAGTAATGTCTCTGCTTTTTAATAAGCTGTGTAGGTTGGTCACAATTTTTCTTCCAAGGAGCAAGCATCTTTTAACTTCATTCACCATCTGCAATGGTTTTGGAGCCCCCCAAAATAAACTTTGTCGCTGTTTCCCCATCTGTTTGCCATGAGGTAATGGGACCAGATGCCATGATCTTAGTTTTCTGAATGTTAGTTCAAGAGGCTCTTTAGTTCTTTTCACTTTCTGCCATAAGGGTGGTGTCATCTGCATATCTGAGATTATTGATATTTCTCCTGGCAATCTTGATTCCAGCTTGTGCTTCATCCAGTCCAGCATTTCTCATGATGTACTCTGCATGTAAGTTAAATAAGCAGGGAGACAATATATAGCCTTGATGTACTCCTTTCCTGATTTGGAAGCAGTCTGTTGTTCCATGTCCAGTTTTAACTGTTGGTTCTTGACTTGCATACAGATTTCTCAGGAGGCAGGTCAGGTGGTCTGGTATTCCCATTTCTTTAAGAATGTTCCACAATTTGTTGTGATCCACACGTCAAAGGCTTTGGCATGGTCAATAAAGCAGAAGTAGATGTTTTTCTGGAACTCTCTTGCTTTTTCCATGATCCAGTGTATATTGGCAATTTGATCTGCCAGCATTTCCTCTGCCTTTTCTAAATCCAGTTTGAACATGTGGAAGTTCATGGTTCTCGTTCTGTTGAAGCCTGGCTTGGAGAATTTTGAGCATTACTTTGCTAGCATGTGAGATGAGAGCAATTGTGCAATAGTTTGAGCATTCTTTGGCATTGCCTTTCTTGGGATCGGAATGAAAACTGACCTTTTCCAGTCCTGTGACCACTGCTGAGTTTTCCAAATTTGCTGGCATATTGAGTGTAGCACTTTCACAGCATCATCTTTCAGGATTTGAAATAGGTCAACTGGAATTCCATCACCTCCACTAGCTTTGTTCATTGTGATGCTTCTTAAGCCCCATTTGACTTCCCATTCCAAGATGTCTGGCTCTAGGTGAGTGATCACACCATCATGATTATCTGGGTCATGAAGATCTTTTTTGTATAGTTCTTCTGTGTATTCTTGCCACCTCTTCTTAATGTCTTCCACTTCTGTTATGTCCATACCATTTCTATCCTTCATCTTTGCAAGAAATATTCCCTTGGTATGTCTAATTTTTTTGAGGTGATCTCTAGTCTTTCCCATTGTATTATTTTCCTCTATTTATTTGCATTAATCACTGAGTAAAGCTTTCTTATCTCACCTTGCTATTCTTTGGAATTCTGCATTCAAATGGGCATAGCTTTCTTTTCCTCCTTTGCCTTTTGCATCTCTTCTTTTCATACCTGTTTGGAAGGGTTCCGCAGACAATCATCCAGCATTTTTGCATTTCTTTTTCTTGGGGATGGTCTTGATCCCTGCCTCCTGTACAATGTCATGAACCTCCGTCCATAGTTCTTCAGGCACTCTGTCTATCAGATCTAATCCCTTGAATTTATTTCTTACTTTCACTGTATAGTCATAAGGGATTTGATTAAGTCATACTTGAATGGTCCAGTGGTTTTCCCTACTGCTGCTGCTAAGTTGCTTCAGTCCTGTCCGACTCTGTGGGACACCATAGATGGCAGCCCACCAGGCTCCCCCCTGCCTGGGATTCTCCAGGCAAGAACACTGGATTGGGTTGCCATTTCCTTCTCCAATGCATGAAAGTGAAAATTGAAAGTGAAGTCGCTCAGTCATGTCCTTTTCTTCCCAACCCCATGGACTGCAGCCCACCAGGCTCCTCCGTCCATGGGATTTCCCAGGCAAGACTACTGGAGTGGGATGCCATTGCCTTCTCCCTACTTTCTTCAATTTAAGTCTGAATTTTTTTAATAAAGAGTTCATGATCTGAGCCACCGTCAGCTCCCAGTCTTATTTTTGCTGACTGTATAGAGCTTCTCCATAATGTTAAACTACCACACAATTGCTCTTATTTCACATGCTAGCAAGGTAATGCTCAAAATCCTTCAAGCTAGGTTTCAATGCTGCTGCTGCTGCTGCTAAGTCGCTTCAGTCGTGTCAGAGTACTAAGTCGCTTCAGAGTACTGGAGTGGGATGCCATTGCCTTCTCCGGTAAGAAGTTACCTCCGGTAACCGCTATGCTACTGAGGCTCCAGATGTACAAGCTGGAGAAAGAAAAGGCAAAGGAACCAGAGATCAAATTGTCAACACCCTTTGGATCATAGAAAAGCAAGAGAATTCTTGGAAAACATCTACTTCTGCTTCATTGACTTTGCTAAAGCCTTTAACTCTGTGGATCACAATGAACTGTGGAAAATTATTAAAGAGATGTGAATACCAGACCACCTTAGCTGCCTTTTGAGAAACCTACATGCAGGTCAAGAAGCAACAGTTAGACCCAATATGGAACAACAGACTGGTTCAAAATTGGGAAAGGAGTACATCAAGGCTGTTTATTGTCACCCTGCTTATATAATTTCTATGCAGAATAATCATGCAAAATGCCAGGGTGGATGAATCATAACCTGGAATCAAGATTGCTGGGATTAATGGCAACCGATAAGCAGATTATATCACTCTAATGGCAGAAAGTGAAGAGGAACTAAAAAGCCTCTTGAGGAAAGTAAAAGAGGAGAGTGAAAAAGCTGGCAAATAACTCAACATTCAAAAATCTAAGATCACGGATTTCAGTCCCATCACTTCATGACAAATAAATGGGGGAAAATATAAATAGTGACAGACTTCATTTTCTTGAGCATCAGAATCACTGCAGACAGTAACTTCAGCCATGAAATCGAAAGACACTTGCACCTTGGAAGGAAAACTATGATAAACCTAGACTAAGTATTAAAAAGCAGAGACATTACTTTGCCAACAAAGGTCTATATAGTCAAAACTATGGTTTTTCCAGTAGTCATGTATGGATGTGAGAGCCAGACCATAAAGAAGACTGAGCACCAAAGAACCGGTGCTTTTTAACTATGGTGCTGGACAAGACTCTTGAGAGTCCTTTGGACTGCAAGGAGTCAAACCAGTCAATCCCAAAGGAAATCAACCCTGAATATTCATTGGAAGGACTGATATTGAAGCTGAAGCTCCAGTCTTTTGGCCACCTGATGCAAACAGCTGACTCAATGGAAAAGACCCTGATGCTAGGAAAGATTGAAGACAGAAGAAGGGGTGGCAGAGGATGAGATAGTTGGATCGCATTACTGACTCAGTGGACATGAGCTTGAGCAAACCCCAGGAGATAATGATGGACAGGGAAGCCTGACATGGTGCAGTCCATGGAGTTGCAAAGAGTGGGACACAACTGAGCAACTGAAGGACAATAATGTTAGAATACTAGCAACTGAACAATAATAACAATATTAGTATATTAGTAACTCTCATTTTGAAGGGACCATCTTCTTTGGAAATCACAAAATGAAAAGTTTATTTTCTTCAACCACTAAGCTGCTTAAAAACTACCAGTTTCCTTAAACTGTTATTAGTAGTAATTTTAGACAAGATCTGCAACACTTTCAGCTACCAAATCTGGAATATCAAAGTGATTTCCCATCTGTTGTGCATTTAATTCATTTTTTTTAAACTCAAGCCACTTTTAATTCAGTTGAAAAACAGGAATACTCTAGCTAAAGAGAAAAGAATGTCTAATGATTTTTAAAGGATATGATCATAGGCTTATACTGTTTCTTACACTTTTTCCCTCCAATTTATTGCTTAAAAAAGAGAAGGCATTTGATTAACCAGTTTAAGTGTGATGATGGTGGGATTGGGGAAAAGATTTTATGAAAGCTAGAAACTTTTTTACTTATGACAAAACAAAGTTGATCTCTGAGCCCAGACATTGAGAAAGTCAGCTTGGTTTCCTTCCTGATTTCTCTTTTGAGTGCATCCCAACTTTAGGTACAGATTATAAATTTGTCACTCCTGGTTACAAAGAGAGATTCCTTCTCATTTCACCTGAGAAATGTTTCCTGTAGGAAATGAGAATTCTTTCTTTCTTTTCTTTTTTTTGGCCGCACCACAAGATAGGTGGGATTTTAGTTCCCTGAACAGGCGTGATCAACCCTGGGCCCTTCTCAATAAGAGTGCAGTGTCCTAACCACTTGACCATCAGGAAATTCCCAGGACATGAGATTTCTGAATAATGGAAAGTGGAGTAGTTAGTATATGTGCATCCCAAGGTAAAGTCTGGGCACTGAAATCTAATGCAAATCTAGATTTGCCACTTAACCAATGATCCTCACTGCATCTCAGTTTCCTTTTCTATAAAGTAGGACAATGAAAATAATAATAGAACATATATCATAGCATTGTTGTGGGATTTTAATTTACTGATTGATATAAAATGCTTAAATAGATCCTGATTTTCAGAAGGGCTGTAGTAAATATTAGCCCTTATTATAATCTGTGGGTATTCTGAACTATCTAGTGATTACACACAGAAGTTCTATACAATTTTCTTAAACAAATCATAGAATGTTTAAGATGGGAAAAAATCTTCAAAATCACCTGGGCTAATAGCTTCAAACCTCTTAACAATCTTTTTTTTTTTTTTTTTCCACACAGTACTAAGAGTGATCTTTCTAAAATGCAGATGTGATCAATGACTCATCCTCCTCCCAAAAAAGACTAAATTGTTTTACCTTGTTTAACACTCTAGCTGCTCCCTTGCTCTCCGCCTATCACTCATCAACAATTCCAGCCGGTTTTGCCAAAATCACCTATAACTTAGGCCTCTAAGGAGCTGTTGCTTTTGCCTCTGTTTGAGGTGTTTCCCTTCTAGTCATCTCACTATTCNATCCTCCTCCCAAAAAAGACTAAATTGTTTTACCTTGTTTAACACTCTAGCTGCTCCCTTGCTCTCCGCCTATCACTCATCAACAATTCCAGCCGGTTTTGCCAAAATCACCTATAACTTAGGCCTCTAAGGAGCTGTTGCTTTTGCCTCTGTTTGAGGTGTTTCCCTTCTAGTCATCTCACTATTCTGACTCCTACTGAAGTTAAGGTGGGACCCCCTGCCCCGTGCCAAGTGCTCCCGGAAAATGCCTATATTTCTCCATCAGCCCTTACCACACTATCCTACTGTTGCTCTGTCTGTGGCCATGAACTTCACTTCTGTAAAGGAAAGGATCCTCTTCATCTTCTGTATGGCTTTATCTTCAAGATTAAGTTTGGTGCCTGACACATAGTAGGTGCCAAACACATACATATTTGTTTTATGAATAAATCAATGACTTTTCCCCAAAGTTACTCAGGTTAAAGATGGGCTTAGAATTAGAGTCTTTCTTCCATAGGCATTTAATCAGTTTTTTTGGACAAAATGAGAAAGCTTTGTTCAGCAGTTGTTGAAATTCAGTCTTTATTTTTTCCTGTCTATTCTTCACCTCAGCTTTTTATAAACAGAACATGTTTTCATTTCTTGATGATTTTATTCTTCCCACTTGTCAGATAATCGTTTTTTTCTTTATGTGTGTATGTTTAATGGTGCTGAGATTAACATGGATATTTTTGCTTGAGAGCTTCAATTTCTGAACCTTTTTATTATAACCAAACATCTTTAATTTAATGCTATATCAGTGATTAGGAAGGGAAAGATTTTATGATTGGGGAGTATATGTCTCATAGTTGCTATTGTGAGAAAGAGAAAAAAATAACTCACCTGATTTCACAAATGTGCTGGGAGTTTTACTTTAGGCAAAGATAGAGTCTCCCCTATGCAAGGATTGAAGGGAAAGGCTCAGAGAGTCTAATGCTCAATATTAGCCACTCCTCCCAGCCTTCACATAAACTCCAGTGGAAAGGTGATCCTGACACTTTGCATTCCCAACAATGCCCTCACCTGTCCTCTTCACCCTCAGGCACAGCCTCTCCTGCCCTGCTCCGCTCAGTTTTAACAATCCCAAGGCTGATTTCATTATGTCCATCTCTGTTTACTTTAACTACTGGTAATAACCCAAGATGCCTCTCACCCCACCCACTCTAATCAGCAAGCAATTCTTTGCATCCCTCTTTTAGATTCTATCTTACTCCTTCCCTTTACACCATCAATCTGAAACTCATGTTCTGTTATCAGAAAATCCCCTCACTCTGCTCTGAACATTTTTCACCTTCTAGAGCTCATTAGAAAGCATCACTAGGAACAAAGCTAGTGGAGGTGATGGAGTTTCAGTTGAGCTATTCCAAATCCTGNAAAAGAATCGTCAGTCTATGTTCAATACAGGATACAGGATGCTTGGGACTGGTGCACGGGGATGATCCAGAGAGTTGATATGGGGTGGGAGGTGGGGGGCGGGGTTCAAGATTGGGAACTCATGTACACCTGAGATGGAAAAAAAGAAAAAAGAAAGAAAAAAGAAAAAAAAAACTGCTGGAAAATAAAGACTTTGGGGGCATCTTCAGTAGCTAGAGCAACCTAGCACATCTTAGGGGCCTTCCAAACCCTCTTGTTACCTGGAAAATCAGTGATTTTATGTTAGTCAGTCAGTTCAATTGCTCAGTCATGTCCAAGTCTTTGTGACCCCATGGACTGCAGCATGCCAGGCTTCCATCCCCAACTCCTGGAACTTGCTCAAATTCATGTCCATTGAATTAGTGATGCCATCCAACCATCTTATCATCTGATGCCCCCTTCTCCTCNATGTTAGTCAGTCAGTTCAATTGCTCAGTCATGTCCAAGTCTTTGTGACCCCATGGACTGCAGCATGCCAGGCTTCCATCCCCAACTCCTGGAACTTGCTCAAATTCATGTCCATTGAATTAGTGATGCCATCCAACCATCTTATCATCTGATGCCCCCTTCTCCTCCCTCCTGCCTTCAATCTTTCCCAGCATCAAGGTCTTTTCCAATGAGTCAGTTCTTCGCATCAGGTGGCCAAAGTATTGGAGCTTCAGCCTCAGCATCAGTCCTTCCAATGCATATTCAGGTCTGATTTCCTTTAGGAGTGACTGGTTTGATCTTGCCATCCAAGAGTCTTCTCCTGCACCACAGTTCAATAGCATCAATGCTTTGGTGCTCAGCATTCTTAATGGTCCAACTCTTACATCTATACTTGACTGCTGGGAAAACCATAGCTTTGACTATAGGGACCTTTGTTGGCAAAGTAATGTCTCTGCTTTTTAATATGATGTCTAGGTTGGTCAAAGCTTTTCTTCCAAGGAGCAAGTATCTTTTAATTTCATGGCTGCAGTCACCATCTGCAGTGATTTTGGAGCCCCCCAAAATAAAGTCTGTCACTGTTTCCATTGTTTCCCTGTCTATTTGCCATGAAGGGATGGGACCAGATGCCACGATCTTAGTTTTCTGAATGTTGAACTTTAAGCCAACTTTTCCACTCTCCTCTTTCACTTTCATCAAGAAGCTCTTCAGTTCCTTTCTTCTTTCTGCCATAAAGGTGGTGTCATCTGCATTTCTGAGGTGAGTGATGTTTCTCCCTGCAATCTTGATTCCAGCTAGTGCTTCATCCAGTCCAGCATTTCACATGATGTACTCTGCATATAAGTTTAATAAACAGGGTGACAATATACACCCTTGATGTACTCCTTTCCGAATTTGGAATCAGCCATTGTTCCAGGTCTGCTTCTAACTGTTGCTTCTTGACCTGCATACAGATTTCTCAGGAAGCAGGTTGGGTGGTCTGGTATTCCCATTTCTTTAAGAATGTTCCACAGTTTGTTGTGATCTACACAGTAAAGGCTTTGGCATAGTCAATAAAACAGAAGTAGATGTTTTTCTGGGACTCTCTTGCTTTTTTGACGATGCCAGTGGATGTTGGCAATTTGATCTCTGGTTCCCCTGCCTTTTCTAAATCCAGCTTGAACATCTGGAAGTCCTCAGTTCATGTACTGTTGAAGCCTTGATTGGAGAATTTTGAGCATTACTTTGCTAGCATGTGAGATGAGAGCAATTGTGCAATAGTTTGAGCATTCTTTGGCATTGCCTTTCTTTGAGAGTGGAATGAAAACTGACATTTTCCAGTTCTGTGGCCACTGCTGATTTTTCCAAATTTGCTGACATATTGAGTGCACCACTTTCACAGCATCATCTTTGAGGATTTGGAATAGCTCAACTGGAAGTGCATCACCTCCACTAGCTTTGTTTGTTGTGATGCTGCCTAAGGCCCATTTGACTTCCCATTCCAGGATGTCTGGCTCTAAGTGAGTGATCACACCACCATTGGTTATCTGGGTTATTAAGATCTTTTTGTATAGTTCTTCTGTGTATTCTTGCCACCTTTTCTTAATATCTTCTGCTTCTGTTAGGTCCTCAATACCATTTCTGTCTTTTATTGTGCCAATCTTTGCATGAAATGTTCCCTTGGTATCTCTAATTTTTTTGAAGAGATCTCTAGTCTTTCCCATTCTACTTTCCTCTGTTTCTTTGCATTGATCACTGAGGAAGGCTTTCTTATCTCTCCTTGCTATTCTTTGGAACTCTGCAGTCAGATGGGTATATCTTTCCTTTTCTCCTTTGCTTCTATCTTCTCTTCTTTTTTCAGCTATTTGTAAGCCCTCCTCAGACGACCATTTGCCTTCTTGCACTTCTTTTTCTTGGGGATGGTCTTGATCACTGCCTCCTATACAATGTCATGAACCTCTGTCCGTAGTTCTTCTGGCACTCTGTCTATCAGATCTAATCCCGTGAATCTATTTCTCACTTGCACTGTATAATTAAGGGGTTTGATTTAGGTCATACCTAAATGGTTTAGTGGTTTTCCCTATTTTCTTTAAGTCTGAATTTGGCAATAAGGAGTTCATGATCTGAGCCACAGTCAGCTCCTGGTTTGGTTTTTGTTGACTGTGTAGAACTTCTCCATCTTCAGCTGCAAAGAATATAATCAATCTGATTTTGATATTGACCATCTGATGATGTCCATGTGTAGAGTCTTCTCCTGTGTTGTTGGAAGAGTGTATTTGCTATGATCAGAGTGTTCTCTTGGCAAAACTCTGTTAGTCTTTGCTGTGTTTCATTTTATACTCCAAGGCCAAAGTTGCCTGTTAATTCAGGTATCTCTTGAGTTCCTACTTTTTCATTCCAGTCCCCTATGATGAAAAGGATCTCTTTTTTGTTGTTGTTAGTTCTAGAAGGTCTTGTAGGTCTTCATAGAACCATTAATCTTCAGCTTCTTCAGCATTAGTGGTTGGGGCATAGACTTGGATTACTGTGATATTGAATGGTTTGCCTTGGAAATGAACAGAGATTGTTTTGTCATTTTTGAGATTGCACCTAGTACTATATTTCAGACTATTTTGTTGACTATGAGGGCTACTCCATTTCTGTTAAGGGGTTCTTTCCCAAAATAATAGATATAATGGTTATCTGAATTAAATTCACCCATTCCAGTCCATTTTAGTTCACTGATTCCTAAAATGCTGATGTTCACTCTTGCTATCTCCTGTTTGACCACTTCCAATTTACCTTGATCCATGGACCTAACGTTCCAGGTTACTATGCAATATTGTTCTTTATAGCATCAGACTTTACTTCAATCACCCATCACATCCACAACTGGGCATTGTTTTCACTTTGGTTCAGCCTCTTCATTTTTTCTGGAGCTATTCTTCACTCTTCTTTAGCAGCATATTGGGCATCTATGGACCTGGGAAATTCATCTTTCAGCATCTTTTTTGGCCTTCTCATACTGTTCATGGGGTTCTCAAGGCAAGAATAATAAGTGGTTTTCCATTCCCTTCCCCAGTGGACCACGTTTTGTTAGAACTCTCCACCATGACTCATCTGTCTTGGGTGGCCCTACATGGCATGGCTCATAGCTTCTTTGAGTTAGACAGACTGTGGTCCATGTGATCAGTTTAGTTAGTTTTCTGATTTTAGGTAGACCTCTCAGATCTCAGGTAGATAAGTGAATAAAGCATCCTCTTTCTGGTGGCTCAGATGGTAAAGAATCTGCCTGCAGTGTAGGAGACCCAGATTCAATCCCTTGGTCAGGGAGATCCCCTGGAGAAGGGAATGGCAACCCACTCCAGTATTCTTCCCTGGAAAATCTCATGGACAGAAAAGCCCAGTGGGCTACAGTCCATGAGGATACAAAGAGTCACACACGACTGAACATCTAACACTTCCCTAAGGAGGAGAGATTATTATTCCCTCAGTAATGCAGGAAATTCATCTCATCCAGACAGCCTGTGACTGCTTTCAAAGAACAAAGTAATTTCTAAGGGTGGTTTACTATACCCAGGGCACCATGTGTTTACTTGTCAAACTGTGTCCCCTGAAATTTTTCAAGGACCCACTTCTTTTGAAGTGAACATCTGAAGGTTTGGTGCTTCTTGGTTTCCAGAGACTAATGAACCATGACACACTAGAGACCAACGGTGTGGGAAAGATGGGAGTAGAGCTGGTTGGTGGTACTGGGACCAGACCAGATGTGGAGCCAGGAGTGAAGTCAACAGAACATAAATGGTGAAGCAAGTGGCTCAGGGCACAATAGCAATTCTTACTACTTCTTCCAGTAGAAGCTGGAGCTTATGTGGCTTGGGTGGTAAACCACTTCTATGATCTGTCTTTACTAGGACAAAAGACTTTTTCCTTCACTTTTGTCTCATCGTTTTTCCTAGTTCAGTTCTGAAATATACTAGGAAAACAATGAACTTAACTGAATCAATGAAGTAGTCAAAGAGTTTACTCTCCCAAGTACATTTGCATTTTATAGAGGATTCCTTTTTAAACATTTATTCAGATCTAGTTTCTCTGGACTCTAAAACAAGTAAAAATGCAGACTTGAAGCAAAAGCAAATAAAACCTTTTAAATTTACTTTTTAAACATTAAAGAATTTAAAATTGTGGGGAGGACTACCCTGGTGACTCAGTGGATAAAAATCTACCTGCCAATGCAGGGGACATGGGTCTGATCCCTGGTCCAGGAAGATTACACATGCTGTAGAGCAATTAAATATGTGAACCACAACTACTAAGCCTGAGCTCTAGAGCCCATATGCTGCAACTAGTGAGCCAGTGTGCTGCAACTATTGAAGCTCACATATACCTAGAGCCTGTGCTCTGTGACAAGAGAAGCCACCACAATGAGAAGCCTGTATATCATAACTAGAGAGTAGCTTGTGCTCGCTGCAACCAGAGAAAACTGTGCAAAGCAACAAAGATCCAGCATAGCCAAAAATAAATAAAAAACCTAGTTTAAAATAAATAAAATTGTGAGGAAATGTCAGACAAATTCTAAGAGATAACCTGATCCCAAAGAGGTTAATAAAGTCACTGAGCACCAATACTGCTTGAGAGCATTTGCCAATGTTAAAAAACATCTGTAGGAAGCTTGAGCTTTGATTCAGCACCCTCAGGGGTAGTGGGACAGAAATCAAGTTCTTTACCAGAAAATTCTACCAAATGCTCAGTAATGAAATATGTCAATGATGAAATCAAACAGACACAAATCTTCCAGAAAATAGAAAGGGAACATTTTCCAATTCCTGTTGTGAGGTTAGTATATCCTTGATTCCAAAACTCAGCAAGGGTTTTAAGCAAAAGGAAAAATAGAGGTTAATTTCAACATTAAGTCTTCCCAGGTGCCTCCCAGTGCAGGAGACGCAAGAGACGAAGGTTCGATCCCTGGGTTGGGAAGATCACCTGGAGTAAGAAATGGCAACCCACTCAAGTGTTCTTGCCTGAAAAATTCCATGGGTAGGGGAGCCTGGCAGGCTACAGTTCGTGAGACTGTAAAGAGTCAGACATGGCTGAGCACAGCACAACCACAGTCTCAACTATGAGAATAGTTGCTCAGGAACTAAAACCCCAGGAATGTGTGATTGGGTTAACATTAAATCAATCAATGTAATTCATCACAGTACAAGACGGAAGTAGAAAAATCATATGAACAACCCAAAAGATGAAGAAAATATAGCCCAAATGTCCATCAACAGTAGAGTACAATGGAATACTATACTCTAATGGTAATGAGTTAACTATAGTTAATTACCACAGCCTAAATGAATCTTACATATAAAGGTAGCAAGAGAAGGAAAACATTAAATACCTATAACATAATTCCATTTATGGAAAATCTTTAAAAACAGAAAACATGTAATTATATTGTTTACAAATGCATACCCCGCTGGTAAAACTATAAAGAAAAGAACTGTTACTGTAAATATCAAGAATGCTGTTATCTCTGGGAAAGAGAAAAGGAGCTGTTAATTGGATAAGATACATGGAAAATTTGGGGAGTACTGTCAGTGTTTCATTTCTTGATTTCAGTGATGGTTTCTTAGGTGTTTACTTAGTAATTACTGTAGTTGTTAAATTGACTTATGGTTTATGCACTTCTAAATATGTATCTTTTATTTCACCCAAGATTTTGTTTTCTAAGAAAACTTTTGAAGACTCACAGAAATAAAGCTCTGATAGTGGCATTTCAGGCACTATGTCCGATGAGTATCAGAAGAGATATTTTGGGGTAAAGCAGCAAACTAATGATCCCTTCAACCACATTAGACACCCAGTTTATCTATTCTACTGCTCAGATAGACAATCTTGTCCTCCACAATCTACCTCACTAGCCTGGAAAGCCTGGTCCATTGATTTTGCCATAATCTTTCAGCACCAGCCAAACCTGTTGTTTTATGATGTTATGTTTTATGGTTAGCTCAACCATGATACATCATAAATTTAAATTGAAAGCACAGTAATTAGTTTCATGATTTAAAAAAAAATTTGAATTACACTGAACGTGATCCCAAATCAACTAAGATTATTATTCATGCCTTGTAGTTTGTCTGGTCATGGGTCATAAGACATAAGAAATAAAATACTTCAGAAAAAGTCAATAGTAGAAAATAATGCAAAACTTACTAATTTTTTTTTTTGAGTGATAGCAACAGCTCATCAGAGAAGAGCCTAGGAGTTGTCATGGCAACGGTAATACAGGAAAGTGAACCTCTAGTCCCCAAGTCTTCTTTTTCTTTCTCCTTGTACAGGCACAAAATAATAAAGAATGGTCCCGGATGATGCGTAAAACCCATAGTGTTTATAAATTAATCTCAGTTAACAGATCCAACAACCTTGAGTTTCTAAACAAATAACATGCTGATGAATGCTGAGAGACTAAGAGACATCTTTGGTGAATATACAGTGCATCCAGGTCCCATAAAATAAAATAATATGGCGTATGCTTGGGTTTACTGGTGGCCTGTCTATTCCGGGTGTGATTAGCATGATGTGTACTTTCAATATTTGAATTTTGATCTATGTTTATGACACTTTACTGTAACATATGTCATTTCAGCTCTCCTTTCATCCCTTCAGCATACATTATTTATTGTACAATAAATAGTAGAGGATACTGGTTAAGATAGTGGAGTTTGGGACCAGATAGACCTAAGATCAAATTCCAACATTGCCACTCGTTTACTGGACGGTCTGGGGTGAGTTACATAATATTTCTAAATTTCCAATTTTCCATCTGTAAAATGGAGATAACTATAATTATAATCCCTCTTATAGGTAGTTGTGAGACTTAACAGAGAATATATGTAAAAACAGCGCAAAATCTGACACACATTAAGCACTGTAAATACTAATTTTTTTATTATTGTATATGAAATACTACTGTCTGTGGCCTATAATCATGGATATTTCAAGAAGTTTTAGAAAGTCACAGAAAAAAATTTCAGCAACTTTCTTCTGTTTCTATTCCTGATTTAGTATGATTTAATTCTCAGTTATTGTTTGGGCCAGCCAGCCTCTCCCTGTAGCTCTTATTGCTTTATGATGCTTCTGCTTGAGCCTGATTTCAATCACAATTAAGAGTGGCAAGTTTTGAGAGACAAGGTTTAGTTTAACTTCTGTTTTGGCTGTAGTTTTGCAAGTGAGGTAAACAGAGGGTGTAGGCATGTCATGTCTATGAGTATTAAAAAGAACATGCAACAGTTGGCAAAAAAACCTCAAAACAGTAGCAATAATATGTGATGATAATCCTGCAAAAACTAGTCAAAAATGTGCAGAAAGGGTTGGTAAGATCTAATGATTATGTCATTAGATGTCATTCTAGAAGGCCTAAGAAACGTCATAACCAGCCAACTAAGATCCTAGTCATTTGGTTCCAGAGATTTTGAAAGTAAAACAGGATTTGAAGAACAAACGGTGACTGTCTTGGCCCCAAAATAAAACCTTTAGCTAATAGCTATGAATTTGGAGTATAAACTTGAGCCAGGGGGCTTGCCTTAACAAAACTGAAATATAATGTTCACAGTATAATGTACACACTTTAAAAAACTGAAGTATAATGTAATTTTCTTCAAGAAAATTAGAGATACCAAGGGAACATTTCATGCAAAGATGGGCTCAATAAAGGACAGAAATGGTATGGACCTGACAGAAGCAGAAGATAAGAAGAAGTGGTGGCAAGAATACACAGAAGAACTGTACAAAAAAGATTTTCACAACCCAGTTAATCATGATGGTGTGATCACTCACCTAGAGCCAGACATCCTGGAATGTCAAGTCAAGTGGGCCTTAGGAAGCATCAGTATGAACAAAGTTAGTGGAAGTGATGGAATCACTGTTGAGCTATTTCAAATCCTGAAAGATGATGCTGTGAAAGTGCTGCATTCAATATGCCAGCAAATTTGGAAAACTCAGCAGTGGCCACAGGACTGGAAAAGGTCAGTTTTCATTCCAATCCCAAAGAAAGGCAATGCCAAAGAATGCTCAAACTACCACACAGTTGCACTCATCTCACATGCTAGTAGAGTAAGGCTCAAAATTCTCCAAGCCAGGCTTCAGCAATACACGAACCATGAACTTCCAGATGTTCAAGCTGGTTTTAGAAAAGGTAGAGGAACTAGAGACCAAATTGCCAACATCCACTGGATCATTGAAAAAGTAAGAGAGTTCCAGAAAAAAATCTATTTCTGCTTTATTGACTATGCCAAAGCCTTTGACTGTGTGGATCACAATAAACTGTGGAANCAGATGTTCAAGCTGGTTTTAGAAAAGGTAGAGGAACTAGAGACCAAATTGCCAACATCCACTGGATCATTGAAAAAGTAAGAGAGTTCCAGAAAAAAATCTATTTCTGCTTTATTGACTATGCCAAAGCCTTTGACTGTGTGGATCACAATAAACTGTGGAAAATTCTGAAAGAGATGGGAATACCAGACCACCTGAGCTGCCTCTTGAGAAACCTATGTGCGAATCAGGAAGCAACAGTTAAAACTAGACATGGAACAACAGACTGGATCCTACGTGGAAAAGCGTCAAGGCTGTATATTGTCACCCTGCTTATTTAACTTATATGCAGAGGAAGACGTCATGAGAAACACTGGGTGGGAAGAAGCACAAGCTGGAATCAAGATTGCTCGGAGAAATATCAGTGACCTCAGATATGCAGATGACACCACCCTTATGGCAGAAAGTGAAGAGGAACTAGAAAGCCTCTCAGTGAAAGTAAAAGAGGAGAGTGAAAAAGTTGGCTTAAAACTCAGCATTCAGAAAACTAAGATCATGGCATCTGTTCCCATCACTTCATGGCAAACAGTTGGGGAAACAGTGGAAATAGTGTCAGACTTTACTTTTTGTAGGCTCCAAAATCACTGTAGATAGTGACTGCAGCCATGAAATTAAAAGATGCTTACTCCTTGGAAGGAAAGTTATGACTGACCTAGATAGCATATTCAAAAGCAGAGACATTACTTTGCCAACAAAGGTCTGTCTAGTCAAGGCTATGGTTTTTCCAGTGGTCATGTATGGATAAGAGAATTGGACTATAAAGAAAGCTGAGCACTGAAAAATTGATGCTTTTGAACTGTGGTGTTGCGGAAGTCTCTTGAGAGTCCTTTGGGATGCAAGGAGATCCTAGTAGTCCGTTCTAAAGGAGATCAGTCCTGGGGGTTCTTTGGAAGGACTGATACTAAAGCTGAAACTCCAATACTTTGGCCACCTCATGTGAAGAGTTGACTCATTGGAAAAGACTCTGATGCTGGGAGGGATTGGGGGTAGGAGGAGAAGGGGATGACAGAGGATGAGATGGCTGGATGGCGTCATTGACTCGATGGATGTGAGTTTGAGTGAACTCCGGGAGTTGGTATGCTGGAGTTCATGGGGTCTCATAGAGTCAGACACGACTGAGCGACTGAATTGAACTAAATGTACACACCAAAGCAAAGTACTTTTTGTACAACTTAATGAATTTTCACAAAATGAACACATTCCTGTAATCAAAGGAAGAAATAAAACATTATCTATCTTAGGCCTTTCCTAGTCATTACTGCTTTCAATAGTAACCATTTTCTTATCTTTGTCAATTGGATCTGTCTATCTCTTAACTGTAGACAGAACCCAACAATATGTATTTTTGAGCTTGATTTCTTTTCATCAACAATATTCTTATGAGACTGTGATATTGGGATTTACAATAAGAAATATATGTATTTTGTTTTCAACCCATTCCTGGCAAGGAGCTCTTAATATTCTTGGAATTGTCCCAAATGTGTCTTTTGTTATGTTAATGAGGTGACTTTCTGAAAGCCCATAGGTAATCTAAAAATGGGAGCTGGTTGCCAGGGGAAACAACCACATGATTAAAGGGTTGGAACTTTCAGTCCCACACCCCTAATCTCAAGGGAGAAGAGAGGGGCTGGAGGTTGACCAGCGGCCAATTTTTTAACAAGTCAGGACTATGTCATGAAGCTTCCATAAAACCCTCAAAAGACAGAGTTAATACAGTGTTTGGTTGGTGAACACACCGAGGTTCTGGGAGAGTAATGCCCCTGGAAAAGGCAGGGAAACTGCACTCTTTTCCTGTACCTCACCCTGTGTACCTCTTCCATCTGGCTATTTCTGAGTTATAACCTTTTATAATAAACCCGTGATCTTCTAAGTAAAATGTTTCTTTGAATTCTGCGAGCTACTTTAGGAAATCAAACCCAAAGAAGGATTCATTGGAACTTCCAATCTGTAGCAGGTAGATCAGAAGCACAGGTGACAATTTGGACTTGCAAATGGCATCTGAAGTTAGGAGGAGGCAGTCTTGTAGGAGTGACCCCTTAACCTGTGGGTTCTGATGTTATTTCAGCATAGTGTCAGAATTGAGTTAAATTGTAGTTTCAGAGAGTTTCTTCTTGTTGTGTGGAAATGCCCTTTTCACAACACACACTGGAATTGGTGACTAGAACCTTTAAAGATTCACACTAATGTACAGTTGCGGTTTGTTTATTCTCATTGCTATACAGTATTCCATTGTATTAATACAAAATAAATTTTTAAAAGTCTATTTACTGTTGGTGGATGTCTGGGTTATTTCCACTTGGGGAGTTTTACAAAGGGTAGTACGCTAAACATTCTTGTATATGTCTTTTGGTATACAAGAACTTACACAAAATCCCTTGCATTTTTGTTAGGGGACATACCTAAGAGTGGAAATGCTGGATCACAAGAGTATGCAAGTGTTTAGCTTTAGCAGATACTGGCAAATCAATATCTTCACTTCAACAAAGTGGCTTTGCCAAATTGCACTCTTGCCAGCATAACAGGAGATGTCCAGATGCTTTTCATCCTCACTAACACTTAGTGTGTCTGTCTTTTTAATTTTAGCTTTACTGGTGGATATGCAGTGGTATTTCACTATGGTTTTGACTTTCATTATCTTTTTCTAACATTACCTGTTTTATTTATTTTTATTGAAGTATCTTTAATTTACAATATTGTGTTAGTTTCAGCTGTACAGCTAAGTGCTTCAGTTATATATAAATTTTTTTAGATTCTTTTCCATTATAGGTTGGTTATTACAAGATATTGAATATGTTTCCTTGTGCTATATAGTAAATTCTGTTGCTTATCTGTGTTACATATAGTAGTTTGTATCTGTTAATCCCAAACTCCTAATTTATCCCTCTTCTCCTCCCTTTCCCTTTTGGTAACCATGAGTTTGTTTTCTATGTCTGTGAGTCTGTTTCCATTTTGTATATAGATTCATTAGCACACTAAGCAGGGTTGTTCTTCACCAAGTGAACTTGTAGTAAAACTGCAATAAACAGGAAAACCACAGAAAAGGGAAGAGGAATTTTTTTTTTTTTTCATCCTACCTGGTTACATGGAGATCTTTCTTGCCGCTTTGGTTGTATAAGAGATCTTCCTCTAGTTTTCTGTCATTTTTTGGTGAAACTTGTCCCACATGTATGTTTGTTGAGAAAGTGAGCTCTGTGTTCTTTTCCTTCACCATCTTGATCTCTGTCTCTGGTAGGGGAATGATTTGATATGATAAGTAATCTTAAAAATCATAAACTGACTAATTTCTTTGAAGATTATTTCACACACACCATTTTTCTCTAAAGGTCATGCAAAAATTGGCCATGTAGAATAAAATCAGAAATAATAAGTCATGATGCAGACAATGCAAGAGTTGGATTTACTGAACACTTTTTATGGCCAAGCACCTCTTTAATGCTTCAAGGATTATCTCTTTCAACCTTCCCAACAACCCTCCGGAATGGATACCAATTTGTACCCATTGTTTAGCCAAGAAACTGAGCCTTGGAAAGAATAAGTGATTTGGCCACAGCTATGTAATTAATAAATGATAAGCCAGGATTCAAACCCAGGTCGCCAGACTAAAGATCTAGTGCTGTTTATTCACAGTGTACTATGCTGTCTTTGCATCCGGTCAGTAGACATTTAACATTTGAGGGGATACTGGAGCAGGGTTTCTTAAGGTGCACTCCAGAGAGAAATTAGTTAAATGCCCCCTATCACAAACATGATAAACTTGTCAGCTTAATTAGTAGCCATGCTATAGAGAATCCACAAAGTTCCTCAACTTTTGTTTATCCAGTAAGACAAATGCTACAAACATGCATAAGGAAAATCAAGAACCTAAAATATTTTAGACATTTTTGTTGAGAACAAATGTCACTGCAAATTCCTTTGATCGGGTATTTCTATTATCCTTGTCATACTCTTAAGTTTGTTCTCTACCAATCACAAAATTCTCATTGGCTTAAACCCTGTATCACAAAGATTAGAACAAGGCAATTTAGTAGATTTAAATAGCATAAGAATGGAAAATGAAGATAGGAAAGACTAAGGAATGGGCAGAAATAAAGTATAATGCTGGGGTCTAGAGTGGATGAAAGGGCACAAATCTTTTATATTACTGTGATTAATTTGTGACTTTTTTTGTTGAAGTATAGTTGAATTATAATGTTGTACTCTCGGAATCTTCTTTACAGTTTTATTTATTTTTGGCTGCGCTAGGTCTTCCTTGCTACATGCAGGTTTTCTCTAGTTGCAGCCAGCAGGGGCTACTCTGTTGTGGTGTACGGTCTTCTCATTGTGGTGGCTTCTCGTTGCAGAGCATGGGCTGTAGGGTGCTCAGGCTTCAGTAGTTCCGGTGCCTGGGCTTAGTAGTTGCTACTCATGGGCTTAGTTACCATGCAGCACGTAGAATATTTCCGGATCAGGGATTAAACCTGTGTCTCTTGCAATCAAATTTTAAGCACTGAATGATCAGGGAATTCCTCTTTGAATCTTTGATGCACTATTTTGATGGTTGCTTTGCTCTGTTCCATTGTTTAAATAGTTGACTGAAAAAAGCACTTTGTGAATGACCAAAAATCAATCCAATATTTTGTCAGTTAAGTATGAATCTCTTTTACTATATATATTCCAGTTATCTCTTGCTGTGTAACAAACTACCCAACATTTTCTGCCTTAAAACAGTGCAGGGCTTTGCAGACATGGCTCATCACTGCTACACATAGTACTAGCTGGTGTGGCTCAAATGGAGGTTGGGACCTATTTTCAAGATGGCTCTCACATGTGATGTAAGATGGTGCTAGTTGGGCTCCCCTGGTGGCCAGTGGCTGGGAGTCTGCCTGCCAATGTAGGGGACACAGGTTCAGTCCCCACCCCAGGAGGATTCCACATGAGGGGGAGCAGCTGAGCCCATGTGTTACAACAGCTAAAGATGAGAGCCCTAGAGCCTGTGCTTGGCAACAAGAGAAGCCTGAGTTCATTGCAACTAGAGAAAGACCGTATGCATTAACGAAGACCCACCACAGCCAAAAATAAAGAAATTAATTAAATCTTAAAGAGAAAAAAACAGATGGTGCTGGATATCAGCTGGGAGTACAGACATGGCTGTGGAACAGAGGGCAGGGTCTCAGTTCTTCATCTCAGACTTCCCTGTGCTTGAGTTCCTAGTCTGAAAGTCTCAGAAGAAGCAGGCAGAAGCTGTTGCCTTTTATAGTCTAGCCTCAGAAGTCACATAGCATCACTTCTGTAATCACACACCTGCCTAGACTCAAGGGAAGAGAACACAGTTACCACCTCTCAATAGGAGGTACATTAAAGCCACACATTAAGAAAAGCACGGTCACTAAGCGCAGGCGGCTGCGGAGNCAAAATTCAACACCCATTTATGATAAAAAAAAATAATTTGGCAAATAACATTGATTGGTTTTCTAATGTTGAACCATATAGTCGTGATACATTTTCCTTTTTGTAAGTTGTTGCATTTAATTTGCTAAAATTTTGCATAAATGTTTACTTCTTTGTCTATAAAAAAAATCTTAGTAAAAAAAAAAAAAAAGAAAAGCACGTGCAATGGGAGATGTTGTCGTGGCCAGTTTTGGAAAGTGCAACCTAGCATACTATATATGCATGCATGCATGCTAAATTGCTTCAATAGTGTCTTGACTCTGCGACCCCATGGACTGTAGCCCACTAGGCTTCTCTGTCCATTGGATTCTCCAGCCAAGAATACTGGAGTGGGTTGCCATTCCCTCCTCCAGGGATTCTTCCAGACACAGGAATTGAACCTGCGTCTCTTGCATCTCCTGCTTTGGCAGGCTTGTTCTTTACCACTAACACCATCTGGGAATGACACACTATATATATTCATTCATTCAATCAATGAATATTTTATTGAGCACTGGATTAGGTAAGGAAAAATATACATTTACTATTATATCTAGTGAGAGAAATAAGCCTTATTTGAACATCACATAAATAGATACAGGATTATAAGGGTGGTGAATAGTGCAAATGAGAGATCATAAGGGACCATCAGGAGGTCTAAAAGCTTGGTAAAGTCTTCTTTCCTGAAGAACAGATAAGAGTTAGGCTGAAGTCTTAAGGATGAGGGAGGATACATTTCTCCAAGAGTATTCCATACACACAGAACAGCATGAAGAAAGGCTCTGTCGCAGAGGGACAGGACCATGGTAAGAACAAAGACACAAATGCCTGTATGGCTAGAGAAGTAAGTGAGTGAGAAGGACAAGATTGAGACTGGAGAGGTTGGTAGAAGCATCCAGACCAGGCAGGAGCATGCTGAGACATTTTTCATTTCATCTCATAGCAGTGAGAATTCACTAAGTGTTTTAAACAGAGGCACTGGCCTAATCAGACTTGCATTTCAAAAAGTATGCTGTCCTCAGTGTGAAGGATAAATAAGAGTTGTTAGACAAAAAGCAAATTCCAGTGATTTTCTTATTCAAGTTCAAAATGGGTCATAAAGCAGTGGAGACAACTCACAATATCTACAATTCATTTGGCCCAAGAATTGCTAACGAACATACAGTGCTATGGTTTTTCAAGAAGTTATGCAGAGGAGACAAGAGCCTTGAAGATGAGGAGCCTAGTGGCCATCCATTGGAAGTCAACAGAGACCAATTGAGAGCAATCATTGAAGCTGATCCTCTTAGAACTACATGAGAAGTTGCCAAAGAACTCAACAACAATCATTTTACGGTCATTCTGCATTTGAAACAAACTGGACAGGGGAAAAAACTGGGTAAGTGGGTGCCTTGTGAGCTGACCGAAAAAAAAAAAAGAAAAAAATCGTTACTTTGCATGATTGTCTTCACTTATTCTATGCAACAACAATGAACCATTGCTCAATTGGGTTGTGATGTACGATGAAAAGTGGATCTTATATGACAACCGGCTCAGTGGTTAGACGGAGAAGAAGCTTCGAAGCACTTCCCAAAGTCAATCTTGCACCAGAAGAAGGCCATGGTTACTGTTTGGCAGTCTCCTGTCCATCTGATCCACTACAGCTTTCCACATCCCAGCAAAACCATCGTATCTGAGAAGTATGCTCAGCAAGTGAGTGAGATGCACCAGAAACTGCAACAACTGCAGCCCAGATTGGTCAACAGAAAGGGCCCAACTCTTCCAGGACAATACCAGACTGTAGGTTGCACAACTAACACTTCAAAAGTTGAACAAATTGGGCTATGAAAGTTTGCCTCATCCCTCATATTCACCTGACCTCTCGCCAACCAACTACCAGTTCTTCAAGCATCTTGACAACTTTTTCCAGGGGAAATGCTTTCACAACTAGCAAGAAGCAGAAAATCCTTTCCAAGAGTTTGTTGAATCCTGAAGCATGGATTTTCACATTATAGGAATAAACAAACTTACTTCTTCTTGGAAAAGAATGTGTTAATTGTAATGGTTCCTATTTTGATTAATAAAATAATAAAACAAATTTATTAAAAAATAAAATGTGTTTGAGACTAGTTATAAAGATTTAAATTCATAATCCAAAACTGCAATTACACTTGCACCAACCTAATAGATTAGTTTGGCAGTAAAGGAGAGAACTGAACAGCTTCAAGAAATAGATTAGGAGATTCTGCAGTTATTTAGGTCTCTCCTGAACCATTTGACTCCAGTTCTTCTAGAGTAATGGGGGTCAAATCTTGATAATTTTTGATTTCATGTCACTTAGCCCAGCATCTGGAATTTAAGAGATAATTTAACCTTGAGTATTTGTTGGTTGAATGGATGGCGGATGGATGGGTAGAGGGATGAATAAGAAAATGGACACATCTCTCTTCAATTCCAAGTTCCTTTGTTCTTTCCTGCCTACGTGTCTTTACTGTTTTTGCTACCTCAGTAACATCCTGCTGCTTGTTCTTACTTCTCTCTATCCCTTCATCAGTCCATTCCTCATCAAGGGAGCTTTCTTGGATTTAAGACTAATCAGATGCTTCCCTTCTGTGCCTTCAGAGGCACTTCTATTGATGCCGGAACTTTACACAATGCGTTGTATGTAATACTCAGTTTGTCTCTCTTTTACCTGATAGCATGTGCCTTCTCAGGCAGGGACTGTGTCTCATTTACATCCATACAGTTATATCCATAACCCCAACAGTTAGCATACGGTACAACCACAGTAGGCACTAATATTTGTTCATGTCAATGAAGGAAGGGAATTAATTTTCTGTGTATAAGACCGCCAAATGCAAAGGTGTCTGAGCTGATATTCTGTGGGGGAAGATTAGTAGTGGAACTAGTTTTCTTTCCCAAAGGGTTGCCATTGCCTCTGCTAGGGAACAACTGGAAGGTTGCCAGTGAGTTATCTATTGTTGTTGTTACGACCACATTCTTTTTTTTTTTTTGATCTTCACTTAAAAGAAAAAAGAATTCTTTTTTGACTGGCTTGCTAAGGTCTTAGTTCCTTGACTAGGGACTGAACCTGTGCTCTTAGCAGTGAAAGCACGGAGTCGCAACCATTGGACAACCAGGGAATTCCCCCATAAACTGTCTTTGCTCTCCTTTCTCCCTCTCCAGTGGGCAGCCACTCCNTTCTTTTTTGACTGGCTTGCTAAGGTCTTAGTTCCTTGACTAGGGACTGAACCTGTGCTCTTAGCAGTGAAAGCACGGAGTCGCAACCATTGGACAACCAGGGAATTCCCCCATAAACTGTCTTTGCTCTCCTTTCTCCCTCTCCAGTGGGCAGCCACTCCTCTACTCTTGGCCAAGAACTGCTTCAGCTTTTAAAGAAATAGTTGAGATTTCAGAATTCTCCATAATAAACATTATAGGAATGAATTGAGCCTGAAAAACAGTTAAAAGCAGATGTTTTCAATTTAAAAAGGTGTTAGGTAGAATATAACCCCCAACAGAATAAGTAGTTGGAGCATTTCATGCTTTTAGTGAGGACAGTAATGAAATATAAATGCTCATCAAATGAGAAACAACATCATGTCAAACATGTAATGATTTAGGCCAGTGCTTCCTAAACTGAGATCCATGCAACACATTCTTCAGCATTTATGAGTTTTCTAGGAGAATTTTTCATTTTAGTTTTTAGTTAGATGCCATTTAAAAATTAATATAGTTCAGTTCAGTTCAGTTACTCAGTCGTGTCCAACTTTTTGCAACCCCATGAATTGCAGCACACTAGGCCTCCCTGTCCATCACCGACTCCCAGAGTTCACTCAAACTCATGTTCATCGAGTCAGTGATGCCATCCAGCCATCTCATCCTCTGTCGTCTCCTTCTCCTCCTGCCCCCAATCCCTCCCAGCATCAGAGTCTTTTCCAATGAGTCAACTCTTCGCATGAGGTGGCCAAAGTATTGAAGTTTCAGTTTTAGCATCAGTCCTTCCAAAGAACACCCAGGACTGATCTCCTTTAGGATGGACTGATTGGATCTCCTTGCAGTCCAAGGGACTCTCAAGAGTCTTCTCCAACACCACAGCTCAAAAGCATCAATTCTTTGGTGCTCAACTTTCTTCACAGTTCAACTCTCACATCCATGCATGACCACTGGAAAAACCATAGCCTTGACTAGATGGACCTTTGCTGGCAAAGTAATGTCTCTGCTTTTGAATATGCTATCTGGGTTGGTCATAACTTTCCTTCCAAGGAGTAAGCGTCTTTAAATTTCATGGCTGCAGTCACCATCTACAGTGATTTTGGAGCCCCCCAAAATAAAGCCTGACACTCTTTCGTTTCCCCATCTATTTCCCATGAAGTGATGGGACCAGATGCCATGATCTTATTTCAAATTATCAAAAACACTTACTGTCTACTGAGGAAACAGGCTGAAAAACTGAAATGACAAACAGTTTTAGATCAGAGGAGGGCTACATATTTATGACTGCACTGATACTGAGTGATCCACCAGAGTTTAATTTTGAATGTGTTGGTAAGAATGTCCAATCCTACTATACACCCTGATGTCAAAATGATAACACTCATCCCACAACTACTATTGTTGTTGTTTAGTTGCTGGATCATGTCCGACTCTTTTGCAACCCCATGAACTGTAGCCCACCAGACTTCTCTGTCCATGGATTTCCCAGGCAAGAATACAGGAATGGATTGCCATTTCTCTCTCCAGGGGATCTTTCCAACCCAGGGATCAAACCCCTGTCTTCTGCACTGGCAGGGGATTCTTTACCACTGAGCCACCAGCTAATACACAACTCTTACTAGTTTCAAATACAGGGAAAAAAATTTCACTCTTCTTTTTTTTACAGTTATAATTTGCAATTGAAAATCATTTTCTTAGAGTAATATGTTCATTTCTTATTTAGTGACTATGATAATATCATGTGAAAATGATACAGTAAACTGGAATAATATTGTGAAGTTATAACACATAGTAGAAGTGGTCTTCATGTATGAAGTCACTCGTTTATTCTTTTGATATCTGCAGTATGCCATGTACTACTGTTCTATGCTCTGTGGACACAGCAGTGAATTAAAATTTTTTTCCAGTCCTGTGGGGCTTACACTCTAGTAAATGATGTCTAAGCACCAAGTAAAGCCAAAGCACATTCTGGTCCAACTATGCAAGGGAGAATTTTACAGTAGTTTGGAGGGAAAATTGGTAAGATAATTGATTTACCATAAGGCACACTTCAGCCTCTAAAAACCTGCACTAGATCAAGCATGGCGATAGTCACAGTGAGAGTGAGAGGACTTCTTATTTAAGGAAAAGGTGGTATCTTTAAGTTTCTCAGTTGTGTCCTAGAAATGTTAATTTGAATTTTACTAGTTTGGTGGTTTGATTATATTTAATTTGTAAAAGACTTTTGTATTGATAATTGTATGAGTAGGTTCAAAAGAAGTATGAGAATGAAGACTTAATTAAACATAACTTGGTAAATAGTTTTATAGAAGTGTAATTTACATGCTTTAAAATTCAAGTATTTTAAGTGTGCAGTTCAAGGATTTCTTTTTAAGTAAGTGTCTACAGTTGTGCAATAATCATCATAATCCAATTTTAGAACATTTAATTTTCCCCCCAGAGCTCTCTTGTACCCCTTTGAATCAGTCCCTGTCCCCCCTCCAGTGGCAGACTGTCACTAATCTACTGTCTCTAGATATTTTCCTTTTCTGGAAATTTTTTATAAATGGAATTGTTTGCATCTTTCTCTTAGTGTAATGCTTTTAAACTTCATCCATCCTGAAGTATGTATTAGTAGTTTTTCTATGTTTGTGTTTGAATAAATTGTGTTGTATGGATAAAACACATTTTGTTTATCCATTTTCAGTTCACAGACATTTAGATTGTTTTCTTGCCAATGTGACAATCTGTCTTAATTGGAGTGTTTGGTCCACTCACTTTGTTTTCTGAAGTTTAAAAAATATAATGTTTATCTTTACATGTAGTTTTTAAGACTAAGATTTTTATTTTGAGATAATTGTAGCTTCCCATGGAATTATAAGAAATAATGCAGAAATATTCTGTGTATCCTGCACTCATTTTCCCCCATTTGGTAACATTTTGCAACACTATAGTACTAGGGTTGGCACTCCACTCTAGTACTCTTGCCTGGAAAATCCCATGGACAGAGGAGCCTGGTAGGCTGCAGTNAGATTTTTATTTTGAGATAATTGTAGCTTCCCATGGAATTATAAGAAATAATGCAGAAATATTCTGTGTATCCTGCACTCATTTTCCCCCATTTGGTAACATTTTGCAACACTATAGTACTAGGGTTGGCACTCCACTCTAGTACTCTTGCCTGGAAAATCCCATGGACAGAGGAGCCTGGTAGGCTGCAGTCCATAGGGTCGCTAGGAGTCGGACACGACTGAGTGACTTCACTTCCACTTTTCACTTTCCTGCATCGGAGAAGGAAATGGCAACCCACTCCAGTGTTCTTGCCTGGAGAATCCCAGGGATGGGGGAGCCTGGTGGGCTGCCGTCTCTGGGGTCGCACAGAGTCGGACACGACTGAAGCGACTTAACATAGCAGTAGCAGCAGCATAGTACTACGGCACAACTAAGATATTAATATTGATACAGATCAAGATGCAAAACATTACCATCAATACAAGAATCCCCTCCAACTCGTTATCTTTTTACAGCGGACCTACTTCCCTCAGATATCGACTCCCTCCTTAACCCCTCTGCTGCTAAGTCGCTTCAGTCGTGTTCGACTCTGTGCGACCCCACAGACGGAAGCCCACTAGGCTTTCCCCATCCCTGGGATTCTCCAGGCAAGAACACTGGAGTGGGTTGCCATTTCGTTCTCCAATGCATGAAAGTGAAAAGTGAAAGTGAAGTCGCTCAGTCGTGT
>SJYA01000755.1:20857-31227 GCA_006410615.1 Neotragus moschatus | reverse complement strand
ATCCCATGGGTGGAGGAGCCTGGAAGGCTGCAGTCCAAGGGGTCGCGAAGAGTCGAACACGACTGAGCGACTTCACTTTCACTTTTCACTTTCATGCATTGGAGAAGGAAATGGCAACCCACTCCAGTGTTCTTGCCTGGAGAATCCCAGGGATGGGGGAGCCTGGTGGGCTGCCGTCTCTGGGGTCGCACAGAGTCGGACACGACTGAAGCGACTTAGCATAGCAGTAGCAGCAGCATAGTACTACAGCACAACTAAGATATTAACATTGATACAGATCAAGATGCTAAACATTACCATCAATACAAGAATCCCCTCCAACCCCAGTTATCTTTTTACAGTGGACCTACTTCCCTCAGATATCCACTCCCTCCTTAACCCCTCTGCTGCTAAGTCGCTTCAGTCGTGTTCGACTCTGTGCGACCCCAGAGACGGCAGCCCACCAGGCTCCCCCATCCCTGGGATTCTCCAGGCAAGAACACTGGAGTGGGTTGCCATTTCCTTCTCCAATGCATGAAAGTGAAAAGTGAAAGTGAAGTCGCTCAGTCGTGTTCGACTCTTCGCGACCCCTTGGACTGCAGCCTTCCAGGCTCCTCCACCCATGGGATTTTCCAGGCAAGAGTACTGGAGTGGGGTGCCACTGCCTTCTCCACCTTAACCCCTAACAGCTGTTAATTTGTTCTCCACTTCTATAATTTTTATTTTAACAATGTTATATACAATGACAAAGTATATAATCTTCTGGGATTGGCTTTCTTCACTCAGCTTTATTCACTGCAGATTTACCCAGGCTATTCCATGTATCAATAATTTGTTTCTTTTTTGAAATTGCTGGGTGATATTCAGTTTTGAAGGACAATTTTCCTGTATATAGAATTCTTGGTTTAGTTTTTTTTTCTTTCTTTCAGCTATTGAATGTCATCCCAATGCCATTGGCCTCCATTTTTTCAGAGGAGAAATCAGCTATGAATTGTATAGTTCCAGTGTTCCTATGAAGTTTTTTTTTCTCTTTTTGTTTTCAATATATCCTCCTTTTTAGCTTCAGCAGTTTACCTATGATATGACTTAATATGAATCTTTGTGTTTATCCAACTTGGAATTTATTGACCTTCCTGCATCTGTAATGTTTTTCATCAAATGTGGACAGTTTTCTGCCAGTATTTCTTCAGATAAGCTTTTTGTCCCTATAGGGGATTCTCATTATACATCTTTGGTAGACTCGATATTGTACCACAGATCTCTGAAGCTCTGCTTTTTCAAAAAATCTTTTTTCTTTTTTCTCTATATTCTTCAGATTGTATATATTCTCTTGAGTTATATTCAAATTTACTGATGGTTTCTGGTATCATATCATATCTGCTGTTGAACCTGTTTAATGAATTTGCCATTTCAGTTATTGAACTTTGCAACTCGAGAATCAACATTTGGTTCTCTTTTGTGGTTTTATTTCTCTACTGATAGTCTCTATTTGTTGTGTAATTGTTATTATACTTTTAGGTCTCTAAACATGGTTTCCTTTCTTTTTTAAAATATATTTAAAATGTCTTTAGTGAACTATAGTTGATTTACAATATTATATTAGTTTTAAAAACATTACTGCATTATTAAATATTAATAATATAGTTATTAGTGAACTATATTAATTTACAATATTGTGTTCAGTTCAGTTCAGTTCAGTCGCTCAGTCGTGTCCAACTCTTTGCCACCCCATGGACTGCAGCAAACCAAACTTCCCTGTCCATCACCAACTCTCGGAGTTCACTCAGACTCANTTTGTATGGGGTGTTGAAACACTCCATCCATCTGATTGCCACTGCTTAACTAAGAGATGTTTCACAATTTCTGAAAAGCCCTAAAAAAAAGTAAGAAAGAAAAAAGAAAGGAGAAAAAGATGGGGGAGGAGCAGAGGGAAACCCTTGGTGGGTGAAAAGAGCTTTATTCCTAGAATCTTCATGTTCTGGAGTGGGTTCTGATATTTGCCTTGGTAATAGTCCTAGTTACTGATTAAGTAACAGTTTTTAGAAATCATCTTTTTCTGCATTTCCCAAGGTCGTAGCAATGACTCACTTGAAAATACTAAGTACCCATTGCCTGAAAAATTATTAATATAACAATTCGATTTTAGAAGGAATTTTCAATTTTAAATAAAATGTCTGCATTGTCAGAGTCTGATATCTCTTTTTAGGTCTCTCCCCATTTTTTCCCAAGTTCCGCATTTTATCTATTTTGCAAAGTCATCCAGAAATAGTCTTTGTAGAACAAAATAGAATTTTACTGCAGANTAGAGGAAAAGGTTAAGAAAGAGAATGACTGATATTTCTATTTCCCATTTCTCTGTGTATGTGGAATTCCACATGTCATTGCCAAGGGTATAGGTGCAATGAAACTGGAGCTTTGTGATCATTTGGTCTTGATTTGTATGGGGTGTTGAAACACTCCATCCATCTGATTGCCACTGCTTAACTAAGAGATGTTTCACAATTTCTGAAAAGCCCTAAAAAAAAGTAAGAAAGAAAAAAGAAAGGAGAAAAAGATGGGGGAGGAGCAGAGGGAAACCCTTGGTGGGTGAAAAGAGCTTTATTCCTAGAATCTTCATGTTCTGGAGTGGGTTCTGATATTTGCCTTGGTAATAGTCCTAGTTACTGATTAAGTAACAGTTTTTAGAAATCATCTTTTTCTGCATTTTCCAAGGTCATAGCAATGACTCACTTGAAAATACTAAGTACCCATTGCCTGAAAAATTATTAATATAACAATTGGATTTTAGAAAGGATTTTCAATTTTAAATAAAATGTCTGCATTGTCAGAGTCTGATATCTCTTTTTAGGTCTCTCTGCATTTTTTCCCAAGTTCTGCATTTTATCTATTTTGCAAAGTCATCCAGAAATAGTCTTTGTAGAACAAAATAGAATTTTACTGCAGAAGGGGCCTTAGAATTCCTCTTATGTCCCCTCTTCCTCACTATAATTATTAAAATGCGGAAAAGAACCCCAAGAGCCTTAATCTCTTATTAGGTGAAGATAGTACTAGGTCTGGATCCCAAGTTCCTTGTCTTGCAAAACTTTTACACTCTCCCAAGCCATCACAGACTAGTCTGGAATCAAAACAGTCTGTCCTTTAACTCACCAGGAGTCTTTTTAGTAGTGTTATATAGTCCAACTATTCTTCGGTTGTTTCTTTTTTATAGCCCTAACATTAAAACAGTTTGGGGAATAACTGGCTCTCACTACTGACCCTTTGTGGCAGTAAGAGAAAAACATTTTAAACAGTGAAGTTTGAGACTTGAGTATTCAGTGTTTCTAATTTGATGCTGTCAATGACACTGACTTCTACTAGTTATTAGCACATATGAATCACACTTTAGTTTCAAAATACGTTTCTATCAATAGTAACTTCTTAGCATGAACCAGGCTAGTATTATTTCCTCCTCCCCAAAACAACTTCCTTGGTCATACAACATTTGATGAATGTAATTAGTTCTCCAGATGCTTGACTGTCTATACTCCTAAAGTCTGCATGGTTTGGGACTAAAGCTTTAGATTAAAGATAGGGACAGCCTATAGGACAGATAGGGACAGATTAAAGATAGGGACAGCCTTACCTCTGGGATTTCTGGTTGCCAAGAGTGAGTTTGGAGATGTGCAACAGGGGAGGGGGTGGATTTGGAAAGATGTAGATGGACAATCTGCATTCATTGATGGTAACTGAAAAGTCTACAGGTCATCCCTATTTCCATTAGTCTTGGGAGATCCTTCTTCATCCTGGAAATCTTCAGGGAAGGATAAAAGTGAGGAGAAAGACCATTGGAAGTATTCAATACATCTGTGATTGACCCCTCACCTCAAGGAGCAACAGCTCAGATTCTCAGGGGAAAGGGATCACTTTAGGTCACAATACACAAACACTGGTCTGTCCCTAGATGCTACTGATAAGAGGGGACACCTTGAGTATGCCCCTTGGCATAGTGATTCTGAGCTTGAACACAGAGGCATTTCCAAAACGGGAATAAGAATAAGGCTCTCCTTCAGCATGACTCAAATAGAAAAGCTCTTTGAATCACAACATTTGAATCTGAGTCACTCGCCAGTCTTTTCTTGGTCCTGTAAAGGCAATTTAAGCACTGAGATCTAAACCAGGCTTTTTGATTCTCAGCCTTTCCCCTCTCAGCAACCTTCCATCTCAACTCCCCCAGGGGAACAGTAAGATCTCTTTTAGGCATTGATTTTAAAGAAAGACCACTTTATACAAGCAGGTTTTGGGGGGATTTGAAGGCTTGAAAGAGTCACTAGAAATTACCATAGTTCTTGCTATAAAGCTATCACTGCCCCTAGGACACATGGCCTGCCAGATGGCCCCATAAATCCGATTACCCTCACCTTTCCTCTTCATCCTTCCATGTTAAAATTCTTCTGCTTTTCTGATTTAACAGCAATTTCAGCGAAGTTAAAACAAATGAAACCTAACAGACATTCTGACCCTCCATTGCCACCAATGCACTGATGATATATCATCACAAATTATATTTTTAGAGACTTGCAAGTGTTATATTGAGCTGGCTCATATTTAGGTCATCCTCCTTCCTCCCCACACCCTGACCTGGGACCCCAATCCTTCTGATTTTTAAAAGACCTTCTGAGAGTCTGCAAGCATATTTGTAAGAAGTTCTTGCCTCTGTGTGTGCTAAGTCACTTCAGTCGTGTCTGACTCTGTGAATCTATGGACTGTAGCTTGCTAGGCTCCTCTGTCCATGGGGTTCTCCAGGTAAGAATACTGGAGTGGGTTGCCACGCCCTTCTCCAGAGGATCTTCCCAACCCAGGGGTTAAACTCACATCCCTCATGTTTCCTGCATTGGCAGGCAGGTTCTTTACTATCTGAGCCACCAGGGAAGTCCAAAATTCCATACTCAATACTCGCACTTTTAAATCTAGTTTCAATCCCTTCATTAGCTTTTGTGTCCCATATCCTTATTTCCATAAACTCCCCTTTCTCTCCCCATAAAATCTCAGATCTTCAGGTTAATAGATGAGGGGCATGGTTGCTCTTCACCACTTAGGGTAAGACCCCTCTTCCGCATAACTGTTATCTTTGTAGCTGAATACCTTTTGAGCTTTCCTTCTTGCTTGCTGAACAGCCACCCCTCCAAACTGAACCACCATATTAGTAAGTGTTCTTACCTCTTCCTGCTAACTTCAGTTTCCACCTGGTATCCCACTTCTTTCACTGTTCTAAGAAGCAGCTGGGCAGATTGGACATAATGGCAAGACAGTGTCAAGGAGCTTACATATGTTTTGGGGGTTATAATAAGGTGTGGAATTAAGTGTAGATTTAAGGGTCAAATTCTAACGGAATTCCCTCCTTTCTGCTCAGAGAATTCAGTGATCATAGGGTTCAAAATGATTTGTTACCCATATCTGAGGCTGCTACTGAACATTCTGGTTTCATTGTTTTGTGTAGGGGTCACGGGTTTCATCTCATAGTCAGAAGGAACCAAAAAGTAACAAATGGAAATAAAGGAGTTTAACAGGCAGGGACTGTTAAAAGAGCAATAGAAAGTCTGGAAAGGAAAAACATTAAGCTAAGGAAACAGCACCAAGTAGGGGTGTATAACAGTAATGCCACATGAAAATGTAAGGGATTATATATAGATAATTCAGAGGAAATTACTCTGAAAACAACTTTCTGATTAGTTGTGGGGGAGGAAGAAATACCTGGACAGGGAAAGAAGACAACCATCTGCTGTGGCTTTGTATTCTTAGCACGCAGCCTAGTGCCTGGGCACAAAATATCTGCCAATGAATATTTGTGTAAGAAATAGAATACTGGCCAAAATAAGCAATGTTTTGAGAAAAACCATACATTTCGGTGACACAGTCACTTCTATGCCCCACAGGCCCCATTTATGGCAGAATTTATGGGGGAAGCGACCTTACTTAAAGGAAAGTATAAGCGTCGGTTTATCTGACCCAATTGGGGCGGAGGGAATGGGAATGCCAAGAAGAAATAAGTCCAGCTTAGATGGTATGAGACTACTCGTGAGGTGTGCCTTTTACGTTATTGTCTGCCAGGCTCCTGCCCAACTTGTCTCCACCCCGTCGAGGAGTTGGCCAGGTTCAGTCTTCCTGTGGTTGTCACCGGGAATTCTCCTGGGGCAGCACGTCTCTTTTCCTTCGGCCTCTCTCGCCTTCACCAGCCGCGTTGCCCCTCGTACGCCTGCAAAGATGCCGAGGTCGAAGCACGTTGCTGTGCGGTGCTTGAAAGGCTTCCAGAATCAGTCTTCGCGCCCGGCCCCTAACCCCAGCTGGGATCCTGGGATCGCCTTGGGGATCCCTGTGGGTGCTCCCACCCCCTTCCAAGGTTACCCCATCCGCAACTCAAGGCCAGCTTCCCTGGCCCACGCCCGGCACTCGAGGGGCGTCCCGGGGTCGCCGCGGAGCGGAAGGCTGGAGGGGCGCTCGAGCTCGCGCGCCGCGACGCCGAGCGCTGGATTTGCCGCCTTCGGCTGCTGCAGCTGCATCGGCGGCGGCGGGAAGAGGGGCGGAGGGCGGTGAGGAGGGCTGGAGCCCCGGTCAGGAGGGAGGGAGGGAGGGGGGCCGGGAGGCTGTGCCAGGCGAGCCGGAGGGGTGCTCGGCGCTCCCCCGCCCTCCTTCCGGGAGCGAGGATGCAGACTCTGAAACTGGTGCTACTGGGCTGAGGAGGAGGCAGGGGAGTTGCAGCTCGCGCGGCTCGGTGAGTGTGTCTCCTGAGCGCAGAGAGGCGGGGGGGAGGCGGAGGACGAGGAGGAGGAGGAGGGGGAGAATGCCCGGAGCCGCTGCCGCTGCCGCCGCCGCCGCGATGCTCCCGGCTCAGGAGGCTGCCAAGCTGTACCACACCAACTATGTGCGGAACTCGCGGGCCATCGGCGTGCTATGGGCCATCTTCACCATCTGCTTTGCCATCGTCAACGTGGTGTGCTTCATCCAGCCCTACTGGATCGGCGACGGCGTGGACACCCCGCAAGCTGGCTATTTCGGGCTCTTCCACTACTGCATCGGCAACGGCTTCTCCCGGGAGCTGACCTGCAGGGGCAGCTTCACGGACTTCTCCACGCTGCCCTCGGGCGCCTTCAAAGCCGCCTCCTTTTTCATCGGCCTCTCCATGATGCTCATCATTGCCTGCATCATTTGCTTTACCCTCTTCTTCTTCTGCAACACGGCTACGGTGTACAAGATCTGTGCCTGGATGCAGCTCACCTCCGGTGAGTGCGCGCTCACCTCAGCGGAGGCTGGGGGACGCGGGGCGCGGGAGCCCGGGAGGGGCGGGAGTGGGAGGGACGCGGGCAGTGCGCGCCTCTGGGGGCCGAGCAACTTAATCCGCTCTGGCGGGAGCCCTGGGAGGCCGGAACCCCCAGGGTTCCTCAGCCTTAGCATCAGCGCCTAGACTGGGGCTTTCGAGAACCTCCCCAGTGCGGGGGACGCCACCCAGAGGGACACGTCAGGGGCAGGGCGGCTGCTGGGCCGAGTCCGCTAAGAACTCGAGGTGGGGAGAGAAAGCGGCCGCTTAAGGCGGGAGCAGAGAAACTAAAGGAGGGGCTGACAGCGAGGCGAAAAGCGGATTTGGAGCGATTGTAGTGGAAGGAGGGTCAGCCTGCTCAGTCCCTCTCTGGGACTGTTTCAGTCATTGCTTTCTGAGCGTGATTGGGATTGGGGGCTGGAGTGAAGTTGTTTCTCTCTGTCCCAGGAAGTTATAAAATTTTTATCATCAGTCTGGAGGTGAATAAACCCGAATTCTGTTTTGGGATTTACCCGTTTAAGAAAACTGTACCGTAGGATGTTCCTTTGTAATTCCCCGGTATCAGGACTTCTGTTTGCTTCCTTGTCAGAGCAAAGGTCCTTCCATTCCATCTTTAAACAGAAATTTTGAGGGAATCAAGATTTCTCAAGATCTCAGTTTTGGGGAAGTGGCTTTAGGAAGACGGACACAGAGGAAAGCTTGTTTCTTTGGTGTCTCTGATCACTCTGCCTATGGGTGATAGATTGTTGCTAGCTGGAGAATGTGAAAGTACTTCTTCTGAGTATCCCGAGTTACTTTTAACCCAAAAAGAGAAGGAGGGTGCGTTTCCTGGTGGCTCTGTAGAGTCCTGAAACTGACTCCTTTCTCTGCCTCCAGCGGTGCTGATTCCCTTTCTGCTAGCCACCTTCGATGCCCTGCCTTCTAAAGGTAGACTCTATTCTCCAACACTTGACACCTTCTTGTTTCAACGTGATGGGGGTCCTTTTGATGTTATGGATGATCTGGTTGGAAAAGTAGAGGATATCTCAGGCAGTCACATTCTCATTTGTGTTTTAGCTTATTGTTCTCCTTCTTTAAAGGTGTTACCTTTAAGCTTTTGTAGTTTTTCCTATGCCTCGGAAGGTTTTCTAGGGAGTAGGGCTTTGATCCCTGTGTTTACCAGAATGTTACAGGCTGATTAAGTTCTGAAGGGTGCCAGAAAAGAGCATTAAGGTTCATGATCTTATGCTGCTAGTTAACTATAGAGGAAGCTTGTGGGAGAGTAAAATTGTTTGGAAGTTATTTGCTTTGTGTTAAGTGTGCTGCAGCTGATTTCCATTTGCCATATACTGTGAACATATGCATGTGAAAGGGGGTCTTGCTAGTAGAGACCCGCCCCCCCCAATATAGGTATATACCCTTATTCTTAGAGTTTTCTGCTTTTCCTTCTGTACTTCCACTCTCAACTTCTTCAAGCATCCCTCCCCATGATTTTTCTATATAGTGTTGTCTTTTATGGCCATCTCAAGAGCAGACTAACTTTGAGATTTGGAATAAATTAATATATTATTGTTGTTCTTGACACTTAGCTCTGGTTTGACTTTGAAGACAGCAGGACATTGAGGATGCAGATGCTTTAGCTATACAGGGTCAATTCTTTTTCTAATTTTAATTTTTCTGAGTTAAATGACCTATTTAGACTGGTGATTCAAATTAGATTGTTTTTTTCAAGGGTCTGAAAGTGATTTGTGGGTGATTTCTCAACGTATTACAAGATGTTTTACTTTTATGAGATTTTGTGTCTAAATTGACATTGTTGTTTTAAAAAGGAAAGAAGGTAAACTATCTTTGGGAAAGAATTCCCAGCTTTGAAGTTAAGATAAATTGCAACTATTACAATTTTTTTTTCTTTTCTCTTCCTGGAAGAGAGTACCCAAAAAATCATTTATTCTGCAGCAGTGAAATATGATGTCATGTTTTCAGAAATTTGACATTAGTATGCTATCCTGTTTCCCATATATCAGTGTAAAATGCAATGCTAACCTTTGTACTAATGAAGCTATAAGGATGTTTACTTCATTTTCAGATAAGTCCAGATCCTTAAGTTCTTGGCACTTATTTGCCGTTTATATGGTATTTTATTTCTAGGTAAATCACCGAAGGACATGATTTTATTTATTAATGAAGTATATTAAGTAAAGAATTGATTATGATTCAAAGTCAGTTATATTAAGAGTTAAAGTCAGTTGTATTCGCAGGTTTTTTAAAAGATGGGATAAAGAAGGTATTTCTGAAGAAAGTCACATGTAATGTGCTTTTCAGGTTTTTTACAAAAGTCTCAATACTAACAATATATTTGACATAACTGTAAATTACTGTCAAAGTTTAGTTTCTAACCTTTAGACTGTTTCTTTTTAATATTAAGAATAAATTCTTATAATTTACCTAGGCCTCTCAAGTGTAATTTGCTAACTATTAAAGATGAGAGTTAATGTGCCATTTGCTTATCAGAGACTGTTTAACCTTCATTGGAAGTCAAATTATTAAGTTGTGTATTTAGTTATCTAAGCATTTTAATATAGTAACCTCATAAATCAGAGCCAGGTAGACTATAAAATCCCATATTAAATAGTACAGAAGACTTTCTTGTGGCAACAGCATCAATAATTATTCTTTTATGATTCTGAACAATGAACTAGAAAACGTACTTAATTTATTGGACCTGAAAATAATGTTGCTTTCTACTTAGATGTGCAAAATGACCATAATTAACAGTGCTATTATGAACACCTGCCCTCTCCCTCTTCCTTTCCCCTCTGAATCATCATTAACCTCAGTGGAATGAAACTATAGACTTAGGAGTTAATATGTCACACTTCTTCAAGATGTAATCCTATACTTAGGGACCATGCCTGACATAAAGAGTGAAGACATAAAAATAGTGTGTAAAATAAATAATAACAGTTAGAGATGCAAAATATCCCAAATCCACAAGGAAATAATTTCTTGAGAAGAGAGATTTTTTTTTTCATTTGATTTCTCTACTAATAAAAAGAAATATATCTGTAATTAGCAAGTAGGGCAATAAAGTCCAGATCTTTTTTTTTTTTTTTTTTTTTTT
>SJYA01000755.1:0-15580 GCA_006410615.1 Neotragus moschatus | reverse complement strand
AAAAAAAAAAACAATGGAACCTGAACTTAGTGTGGTTTCTATTTTGTCTTCTATTTCTACTTTTGGGGACCAGAAGTTCAAAAAGTTCTTTAGAGGAAGGCTTTTGAAAAGCATACTTCCCTGCTCAATATCAAGCCCCCTTTTCCATCGTATACTCAGAAAACAGTCCTGTTAATCCTCCTCAGAGTTCCCTCTCATTAGCCCCAGTGCTCCACTCTGGCTTCAGTTCCCACTAAAGTGTCTGTGCCTGAAGAGACAAAGCAGAAAATCTTGAACTGTCCGAATACTGTGGTTCGATACCTCATACTAGCATTGCTCTTAGGATTTGGCCTCTTAGAATTTGGGGGCTGAATATAACGTGCCTAGAACAAAGGAGAAGAATTCTGCAATCAATGTGAGTTCATTTGATGAAGGCTGTTCCTTTCCTTTGTGTACTGTTAAAGAATTGATTTCTTTGCAAAAGGTTTCTATAAAAAAACCAATGTAATGGTGTGGAAAGTGGTCCCTAAACATAAAGCTTTAATTGTGATAGATTTACTCAGGAAATGGAATGAGTCTGCACATATAATTCTTTCTAAGTCTTCATGGAGATGTGAGCAGTTCATTTGAAATTTATTCCCAGACATGTTAAACTATGACCTTAGTGTACAAATATGACGTATATGAAGACAAGCTTGAACTTGTACAATGGAAGATAAAGTGATTTAAATTTCTATTATAGTTATAATGTTATTTAGACTAGCCATCATTTTGGATTTATTTAACATTTGCAGAATGAATCATTGTTTCAGTTCATCTGCAAATATGTTATGAATAATATGTTTTATATTGTGTATATGTGCTTGTGTGTGTTTGTCTATAATGACCTTTTGTGTATCTACTGTCCATTTTCCTGATTATAACCACCCAGACATAGCCATTTCTCTGAGTTTTGTGTTACTACCCTATATTTCTTAGTTTTATCACTAAAGTATATATTCCCAAGTAACATGTTTAATTTTTATCTTTTTCTGTTTTTAAAGGAAATGCTTTTAATATTTCACTGTGACACTATTCACTATGACATATGCTGTACATTTTTTTTTTTTTGGTGAACGCTATTTATTAGGTTAAGGAAATTCTCTTATATTCGTACATTGATAAGTTTTTAGATTGTGAATATATATTGAAATTTATCAAATGAATTTTCTGCATCTATTGAGGTGATCAAATGACTTTTCTTACTAGTATATATTGATGAGATGAATTACAATACTGGATTTTCTGATGTTGAAATAATGCATTTTTAAAACACAGCCAACTTTCACATATATGGTAAGACTTAGCAGTCTCTAACACTTTATTTATTATTTTTAGAGTATTTTCATGAGTGAGATTTTTGATTTTTTGCTTTGTTGTACTGTCATATCTAGTTTTGATATCAAGGTTATGTAAGATTCATAAAAGTAGTTGAGAAGTCTGTTTCTTTCCTTTGAAAGACTTTGTGAACCATTGGAATTATCTATTCTTTGAATGTTTAATAGGATTACTGTGTAAAACTGTCTGGGCCTGGTATTTCCTTGAGGAAGACTCTAAACTACCAATTGCATTTCTTTAATTGTTATAGAATTATTCAGGTTTTTCATCTTCAGTTTTTAAAGATATATTTTTCTAAAGATTCATCCATTTTATCTACCTTGTCAAATTTATTGGCATAAAGTTGTTCACACTATACTTCAAAAATCATTGAAAACTTTTCATTGATGTCTTTTCTATTTTCTCTAAGTCAACTTTGCGAAAAGTTTGTCAAATTTATGAGTCTTTTTAAAAGAATCAACTTTATCTTTGCTCTTCTTCTCCATTACATTCCTCTGTCCTATGTAGCATTAACTTTTGCTTTTATGTTTTACTTCTTTTTTCCATTTTCTTTGGGCATATTCTTTTATTCTTCCTCTAACTTCTTAATTGATTACCAAGCTCATTGATTTTTAGCTGCTACAAATTTGTAGAAAAAATGGCTTATCCATAGTGAGACTTTTGAAAAGATCATCTTTAAAGATTTTATTAAGAATTATATGCAACTATCTCAAGCATGACATAAAATGAAAAAATATATACGTTCATGAAAGAAAGTTCAAGTTACTTTAAAAAATTTGCAGGGACCTTCCTAGTGGTCCAGTAATTAAAACTCTGGGCTTCCACTGCAAGGGGCACAGGTTCAGTCTCTGGTCAGGGAACTAAGATCCCTCAAGCTGCATAGTACAGGAAAAAATAAAAAATTAAATTAAATTAAAAAAAAACTACAAATTTTCTAATGTCAAGTTTATACAAATCCAGTATATTTAGCATTGAGTATTTATTCAATATATTTAATACTTTATATTTTATTTTTCTTATGTGAAGTAAATATGATGAATGTTTTTGCAGTTACATATTAATGCTCCCAAATACTCTCCCATTTTTTTCTAGCAGTTGTTATTATAATAATTTCATTTTCTATGTGTATCATAATATGAAAAATATGAGGGGAAAAAACCTCAGTCACTAAGGGTCATTAATGACACCAAATTGCCAACATCCACTGGATCATAGAAAAAGCAAAAGAGTTCCAGAAAAACATCTATTCCTTCTTTATTGACTATGCCAAAGACTTTGACTGTGTGGCTCACAACAGACTGTGGAACATTCTGAAAGAGATGGGAATACCAGACCACCTNAAAGAGAGCAATGCAGTTCAAGGAACTAGACAGAAGGGTCTGGCATGTGAAAGAGGCAGCAGTAATCATGTGTGGTCTCTGCCATACCTGCTCAGGTTACGGACATTTATACAATGGTAGCAAGAGAAGAGCTGATCAGGAAAGGTCTAATCAAGGAGCAAAATAACCTTTTTTAGTTCTCCTCTCCCCCATCCTCTTCTCTTTTGCAATTTTGACTTGACATTCAAATTCTCTGGGAAGGAAGAAAAGTATGAAGTGTATAAAGAAAATAAAACCTGCAGAGGTAGTGAAAGTCATCTCATTTGGAGGCTCACAAAAATACAAAATACTAAAAAAATTAATTCAAACCTCCTTCAAAATACAATAACATCAGTTTGCTGCTTCCTTGGGCAATAATAAAGTGGTGTCATAAGCTATCCTTCATAATCCTGTTTTCTTATAAAATGATCGTTTTACCATTTCACCTTTGTGAGTTTTTAAAAGACATCTAAATAGACCCTAAGAAATAAGAAAAATTTGTAGAATCTTGTGTATAAAGTAGAGATGGGAAACTGGAGAAAAGTGTTGGGAAGTGAACTATCCTCAATGATAAACACCAGACATATGTTTTATGTCTTTTATGATATTGTTTAGTTAACATTGTTCATAAGGATTCTTTAAGAAGATGCTCATTGTCTTTGATTCCAAAATGACTTTGTAATGTCTGGCTGCTATGGTAACTGTTCTTTTATTAAAGAGTAACATTACAGTCATTGGGACTGTACATTCATTGGAAGGACTGATGCTGAAGCTGAAACTCCAATACTTGGGCCACCTGATGTGAAGAACTGACTCATTAGAAAAGACCCTGATGTTGCACATGATTGAAGGCAGGAGGAGAAGGGGACGACAGAGGATGAGATGGTTGGATGGCATCACCGACTCGATGGACATGAGTTGAGCGAGCTCTGGGAGTTGGTGATGGACAGGGAACCTGCCGTGTTGTAATCCATGGGGTTGCAAAGAGTTGGACACGACTGAATGACTAAACTGAACTGAACATTACAGTCAAATAAAATTGTCAACTTGTTGGCATGTGATTCTAGATTTCTTTTACATTTACCCTATTTTCTGAGTTATCACATATTTGATATAATCTTAGTTTCTGGAAATGCCTATGTTTCCATTTGCTTATTTATATGTTAGATTAATATTGTTGTTATGTCTGAATGATTCAGTGTTATTGCAAAGCCAGCTCCTTTTGCCCACAATAGTACCACTTATTTAGAGCTCAGTATGTATCAGGTACTTTTTTATGGTCCTGCATATTGTCTGATTTACTTCTTACAAAATCCTATGTGTGCTGCTACTGTTATTGTTACTGCAACTGCTATTATTGCCATTTCACTAGTGAGGAAATGGAGGCACAGAGAAATTAAGAAATCTTCCCTAGGTTTACACAGCTACAACTGTGCTATCTAGTACAGTAAGTGCTAGTTACCTGAAGCTACTTAAATTTATATTTAAGTTAAACGAAATAAAAATTAAGTCCCTCAGTCACACTAGCCACACTCGAAGTGCTCAGTGGGGCCATGTGCCTCATGTCTACTGTACTGGACAGTGTAGAACATGATACTTTCTGTATCATGGCAGAAAGTTCTATTGGGCAGTGCTGTCAAGGAAGCTGAGAAGCCAAGCTTGAAGCCGGGTGGTTTTGTTCTNCCACACTCGAAGTGCTCAGTGGGGCCATGTGCCTCATGTCTACTGTACTGGACAGTGTAGAACATGATACTTTCTGTATCATGGCAGAAAGTTCTATTGGGCAGTGCTGTCAAGGAAGCTGAGAAGCCAAGCTTGAAGCCGGGTGGTTTTGTTCTGGTGTCCACACTCAGAACTACACTGAACTGTCTTATTTTCCCCCTTCCATCAACAATAAAGGGACTGGTACCCAGTCTATGAATTGAAGTTAACCTGAAGGATAAAGGGAAGCTCACGGCTAAAGATGGTATGGGTCGCCATTCATTCTACAAATATTAACAGAGCCCCTGTGGAGTGATAGATACTGTTCCAGATGCTGTTGATGATGCAGCAGTGAATCAAACAGATGGATTCTCTGACCTCGCAGAGCTTACATTCTACTGGGAGCAGACAGACACACAACTAAATATATAACATACTGTATTAGGTGGCGAAAAGCACTATGGAGAAAGCCAAGCCTGAAAAGGATGATGATGGGGAGTGCTGATGAAAAGTCTGTCTGATAAGACCCCATTTAAAAAGAGACCTGGNGATGGATTCTCTGACCTCGCAGAGCTTACATTCTACTGGGAGCAGACAGACACACAACTAAATATATAACATACTGTATTAGGTGGCGAAAAGCACTATGGAGAAAGCCAAGCCTGAAAAGGATGATGATGGGGAGTGCTGATGAAAAGTCTGTCTGATAAGACCCCATTTAAAAAGAGACCTGGGAGAAAGAAGATACACAGAGAGATGAGAGAGGAACAAGCCAGGCAATGGGAGCAGGGATCCTATTGGATCCTGTTGGATNAGAAAGTTCTATTGGGCAGTGCTGTCAAGGAAGCTGAGAAGCCAAGCTTGAAGCCGGGTGGTTTTGTTCTAGTGTCCACACTGAGAACTACACTGAACTGTCTTATTTTCCCCCTTCTATCAACAATAAAGGGACTGGTACCCAGTCTATGAATTGAAGTTAACCTGAAGGATAAAAGGAAGCTCACGGCTAAAGATGGTATGGGTTGCCATTCATTCTACAAATATTAACAGAGCCCCTGTGGAGTGATAGATACTGTTCCAGATGCTGTTGATGATGCAGCAGTGAATCAAACAGCACCTAAGAGACTGGAGCGTCTCGAATGTAAGATGACCCTCGTCTGTCTGTGTGTTGATTTATATATTGCATGACATAATCCACCGCTTTTCGTGATACCTCTTTCAGTTCGTACTTTTCCTACTACTACCCCTCACGACTACTTTTCAGACAGACTATTCGGGGGTAAATTTTTCAGACCTGGGAGAAAGAACATACACAGAGAGATGAGAGAGGAACAAGCCAGGCAATGGGAGCAGGGATCCTATTGGATCCTGTTGGATNGGATGATGATGGGGAGTGCTGATGAAAAGTCTGTCTGATAAGCCCCCATTTAAAAAGAGACCTGGGAGAAAGAACATACACAGAGAGATGAGAGAGGAACAAGCCAGGCAATGGGAGCAGGGATCCTATTGGATCCTGTTGGATCCATCTCATACTTGGTGCTATGTCACCTTTCTTCCCCAGTTTCTGTACATTTTCCTTTGAGTCAGATAGTATTGATTTTGCTGCTGGCAAACTTTGCAACAGAAAGCAAATCTTGACACCCTTCTATGATTAACCTTTCTCAATGGGATTAAAGGATCATATTTGTTGGAAAAATGTTTCTGCTTATCATGGTCCCCTCTCCCCAATAAACAGAGAGAAGCCTACCAGATTACAAGTTACTATATATAAAGCCAGATACATGTTCTTCTTTTTAGAAGAAAATTAGTGACTGGAGTAGAGAGAAATTAGGAGTTTGGAATTAACATATGCATGCTATTCTATATAAAATAATCAACAAGAACCAACTGTATAGCACATTATTCTGTAATAATCTATATGGGAAATAATCTGAAAAATAATATGTATACACACACACACATATATATAACTGAGTCACTTTGCTGTACACCTGATACTAACACAACATTGTGAATAAACAACACTCCAATATAAAATAAAAATTAAATTACAAAAAGGAAATTAAGATGAAAAGAAACTGAGTCATAGTCTAAAATTTTACTTCTAGAATCAACAGTCTTATGATTTTAATTGTTTATAGTTTCATCAAACATAGAAAATGAATCCCAAGCTTCTGAGTAAATTTGAATTTTTTAAGACAGCCACTACTGTGACACCCCATAAAGATACATTCAGCCTCTCATTTGGCAAGTATTTGCAAAGCTTGAATTCATAAGGCAATTCCTAGAAATTTCTGTGCACCCTCCCTTCTTGACTATGGCACTGTTCCTCCCTTGGTCTCTACGTCCTGTAAGTCCAAGTACATACTTTCCTTTTCTCTGTTAAGATCTAGTACAAATTACTCCTTTCTCTTCCTATTAATAAATTAATAGACAAAATAAATTAATATAAAGTATTAGTTTTATATTTATATTCCAAGCATTTTACATGTAAGATATTTTTACATGCAAAATTATTTGCATAGTACCAAATACATTGATATTATTATAATGCTAAGAACTCCTTAAGTGTTAGTTGTCATCATTACTCCCAGTACTCTAATCCCATCCTCTGGGTTGTTTAAGACCTTAAACAACCTATCATCCTATCCTTTTTTACTGTAGCCTACCTATATCTTCCATCCTGGCCCTGTGTCCCTGATGGCTTACAAACAGAGCAAATATCCTTTGGTGAGCACTGATTCTCCTCCTAATTCTCCTAACCTGTCCTGCTAATGGCTGTTCCTGCACCCTGAAAACTCTCTGATATCCTGTATGGTGCACTGTTAAGATTTCACCTGTTTATAATCTAAAGGGAAGACCTCAAGACAGAAGACAATAAGCCTGTTTCTCCAGAGTAGAGCTTTCTCCATCCTTTCCTCAATGTAGGGGGAGGATCATGTGGGCCCATAACCAGACTCCAGCCATGAGTCTGGGTCCAGCAATTGAGGAGGGGTCCAGGTAGAACCAGCCACATGATCCTGGCTAATCTTCCAGTAACAGCTGGGGCTCCCCAACCCCATTTAAAAACAGTCTAAAAAAGCTTGAAAGTTGGCAGCTGAAAGGAGGTGCATCTCCAACTGCACTGGACAGGTGCCTGATTTCAGTGGGGTGCCTGTGAAGGCTATGCAGAAAGGCTGTTTTTCCTCTGCAGTTCTGGATGCCTGACAAAGGCTCTGAAGGGCTTGAAATGTACTGATTTCTGTTTGCAGTGGATTTGTGAAGAAGCAGTAAAAGCTCTGAAACCAGGCACTTTTGTCTAGTTTATATTATTATATGTCATTTGTGTATCATTTATATGTAATATATATGCATTATGTTACACTATAACACTATGGACCACTCTGTAAGGAAGGATAAGGTATGCAACAGGAGCCAAAGTTGGAAGAATTCACATTTTAAAGCTACCTGAGCTTATAGGCAGTGGCACTGAAGAGGAGTAAATCAGGGTGTGCCATCCTGCTGGGGATGTTAGCTGAGACTAAATGAGGAACATAATATATGGAAAGGATCACCATTTTCTCAAAACTTCTTAATATTCTGTCATTGAATAACATTAATTCTTTTTATTTATGTTTCCTCAGGCCTTAGTTTGGGTCTGTGTTTCTGATAGATACAGTGATAAATTATTCATTTGTATAGTATATAAATAGAGAGAGAAAATTCTGGATGGAAGAAGTATTTGCAAAGGGAGAGTAATTCCTATAAGACCAAGGATAATCCTTTCAAACTACCTGAAATCTGAATCATGGCACCTNTTCTGATAGATACAGTGATAAATTATTCATTTGTATAGTATATAAACAGAGAGAGCAAATTCTGGATGGAAGAAGTATTTGCAAAGGGAGAGTAATTCCTATAAGACCAAGGATAATCCTTTCAAACTACCTGAAATCTGAATCATGGCACCTAGTTTCTTCATCGAGGCCTGATTAGCCTAGCAATCTGTGAACATCAGTGCCTAATAAAGAGTAAGAAGATATGCTTCAGAGGGTGTGCAGAACCTGTATAAACTCCAAATGATAATCATTGTTGCTGTTTTAGGAGCCCCGGGATATACCAACATTGTGCTTGGTGCTTTATTTGTGGCACCTTTATTTTACTAGCAGTCATTCAAAGCAGATTTTATCTGCTGACGATGTAACTGAAATTCAGAGAGCTTATGTCACTTGTCTTATATAGGCACCATATGAGCGTGTGCTAAGTCACTTTAGTCATGTCCTGTTCTATGACCCCATAGACTGTAGCCCTCCAGGCTCCCCTGTCCATGGGATTCTCCAGGCAAGAATACTGGAGTGGGTTGCCATACACTCCTCCAGGGGATCATCCCAACCCAGGGATTTAACCCATGTCTCTTATATCTCCTGCATTGGCTGGGAGGTTCTTTACCATTAGTGCCACCTGGGAAGCCCAAAGCACCATGGAAAGTGCACAAGTATGACTTGATTGTCTCTTTTCTTTGATATATTTTTTGGTTAACTCCTTTTCCCCTCATTTCCACCTCCCATTGTCTTCTCCACCCACTGGCAAACCATTGTAAGAAATCTGNGGTTCTTTACCATTAGTGCCACCTGGGAAGCCCAAAGCACCATGGAAAGTGCACAAGTATGACTTGATTGTCTCTTTTCTTTGATATATTTTTTGGTTAACTCCTTTTCCCCTCATTTCCACCTCCCATTGTCTTCTCCACCCACTGGCAAACCATTGTAAGAAATCTGCAGTGTAGCCTTTGGAATGTATAGATTCTTCTTTAAAAAAAAAATTTCTCTTTTGTATTTCTCTAGTTTTTTAAATCTCAGTAAATGATATACTGCTATAGATTTCTCTCTGTTACCCATTATCTAAATGAAACATTTTTTCGTGGAGCACCAGGTTNAGCTTTGCATCCCCAGGCATCATGTCCAACAGTTAGCCACACCCTCCTCTATACTGGCTGTACACCTGACCATGTGTCTGTAGTATACACTCGTCATCCTATATGGTGCCTGGCACAGAGCCTGTCGTAGAAGAAAACCTGAGTGAGTGCTTATTGAATTAATCAGGTGAAAGCATCCAGGTGCATTCTGGTGGAAGGGACGGCCGGAGGGAGACTGGGCAGGGGAAGTAGGTGACCAGACTCCTCTAACCAGACTTGAATACAAGCCACCAGTTTTTATGTCTGAGGATGGATCAGCTGGCACCTGAAATATAAATGCAGTGACAGACTGGAAGATGAAACCCAGCTTTTCTATTCACTGTATTTTCAGCTTTGAGGAAGTTGATTTCCACAGTGGATATATATATTTTAAATAAGTGCTTTCTGTTTTGTGTGCCTGTGTGTTTGAACATTTACAAACATTTTTGCCCAAGATGAAAACAGTGAAAGAGTGTGGAGAAAGATTTCAGGGAGAGTAAAGATGTGGAGATCATCTGTGCTGAAGATTCAGAAATCCCCATTTTGGTCTCTAAGCTAATAGTTGGGCAACTGTATAGCCTGTGGGCCAAATTACTCTTGCTATCTGTTTTTCTACAGTTCTACAAAAACTGAGCTAAAAATGATTTTTACATTGTTTAGTGGTTGAAAAAAATAGAAAGAAAAATATTTCATGTCTTGAAAATTATATGAGATTTAAATGTCAGGTTCCAAAAGTATAGTTTTATTGGAACCCAGCCATGTCCACTCATTTATGGCTGCTTTTTTGCTATAAGAACAGAGGTGAGTAGTTGCCACAATGATGTTATGGCCCACAAGCCTCAAATATTTACTGTTTTTTTGCAGAAAAAGTTAACTAACTGGTGCTTGAAGCCAGAGTAGTGTCATCCCCTTATAAGGCTGGTGGGAAAACAATAGCATTGTTTCCATTGTTGCAGGAATCTTCCAGCAGAACAGAATGATTTCATTTATAGATTTCTATTGATTTTATGGTGTAACTTTAATCTGTGTTGGCGTGAAAGTCTGGAATAATTGTTGTATATTGTGAAGGTACATTCTAAATATTAATAGCGTCTGGAAAATCTCTCATGATTGATTTTGGTAAAATAACTTTGATTTTTAAATTGCTTTTGAGTTTTTCCATCTGAAAGTAGGCATGGAGGAGAATAGGAAGGATGGTTACTAGTAGCTCTCGCCCCACACTACCTCACGGGCTGTCATGAGAATTAATGAGACAATGTACAGGCAGTGTTTTTGCTTCTCGAGGAAAAGTGGTGATCAGTAGAAGACATTATTATTAATGGCACACAGAGGGCCTTGAGGTAATGATCTTCCTCTCTGACTCACAAAATAATAGGTTTCTAGTAAAACAGTGCAGATTTCCTGATTAAATGCATGTTTGTAATGGGGCCAAACTAGCAAGGAAATCTTGGAGCCATGAGAGAGACTATTGTGATTTCAAGATACATAAATCTGTCTTGATTGGTAAAAAGACAGTTTTGGGGAGGTACTCTGGGAACTAAAAATAAGGAAGACAGAGATTAGGAGAAGGAAGAGGAAAAGCCAATAGAAGGTGTTTTCCTGGGATAAAATCCAGGTGTTCTAGTCAAGTCTATCCAGGGATGGTTAACCTCTGGACAACCTGGACTCCATCTTCTAGATTAAGCCTCAGATTCCTAACAATGTTGAAATTAGTAAACTAATCAGGTATGNATAAAAATAAGGAAGACAGAGATTAGGAGAAGGAAGAGGAAAAGCCAATAGAAGGTGTTTTCCTGGGATAAAATCCAGGTGTTCTAGTCAAGTCTATCCAGGGATGGTTAACCTCTGGACAACCTGGACTCCATCTTCTAGATTAAGCCTCAGATTCCTAACAATGTTGAAATTAGTAAACTAATCAGGTATGGCAGATATGACCATTACCAGATTTTGAGGTCATACATTGTTCCCAGATATTTGACTAAGTAGTTTTGTTTAATTCTGGGGAAAAAATAATCTGAAAAAGTATCTTTAGTAATATTGTACAATATTTTACACAGTTACTTACTGGTAAGCATTAGCCCTAGGATCCAGGTCCAGATCTACCTAAAAGCCCCGCTCATGCTTTTTCCTCTGTGCTGTGTTATAGTGTCTTCCTACAAAAACTTTAAGTTGTTTTAAATTTGTAATGTTGGAAGGATGGGTGCATGTTGGGAATTTATGCTGCAGTAACAAATAACCCTCAAAATCTCAGTGATTTAACCACAACTTATTCCTCTCGCTAATGTCCATGTGGCTGGCAGGGTGGCTACATGGGAAGCATCTTCCCTTAGGGATCCAGGCTGATGGGGCAGCCCTCTCTGGTGGGGCTGTCTTTCACTCTCAGATCATGGAAGTGCCAACCCTACATTTACATGGCTCTGTGAGTGCCTCCTAGATTTTACACCATAGGCTTCTTACTTTGTTTATCATAGTCCAGTCCAAGCGGCAGAGGGAAGAGGGTCTGGTAAAGTATATGTAGCCACTTAATGCTTTCCTCTAGGGTGGCAGAGCTGCTTCTGTTCTCTTCCCATTGAAAAAAATGGGAAGACCAGAAAAAAATTAAGAAAAAAACACACACAGATGTTAGAGAATGATAATGAGACTCTCCCAGAGTAGACTTGATTTAATTCATTTTCACAAGTTTCCTCCTTTTCTTGTTAATAGGTTAACTAGTTTAAGCTATTAGAGAAATCATTACAGCTAGGTATATTTTTAATTCAGATGTTGACCTTCCTATGTGGTGTCATATAAACCCAAAGAAACCAAGTGCTACAGCTGAAAGTTCCTATATTTCAGTCTTAGAAGTTGAGTAACAAAGAGGTTGCTCTGTAAAAATTCCTGCCCCCAGATCGGCAACCCACAGCTAGTCTTAGGTTTTAGCCATTTCCAAGATCGCCTGAAGACAGAGGATACAGACAGGCAATTATCACTCAAAGATTTCGTTCTAAACATGTAATAATAGCCTTTGGCAATAGGCACAGTTTGATAATATTACTGCAGGATGGTGGGGGGGGGCTTGTTTATGAGTGGTTGCCCTTTTTAGCCTGTGGTCTAGTAACTTGTTGTGAACTGTATTTTTTCTATGAGTCGGAAACACAGCCAAACAGAGTAAATGTAAAATGAACATTAACCACACACACAACACACACATTTTGAAGAAGTTTTGCAGGAAGAAAAATGGCTTTGAACAAGTAACAGCAAAGCTGATAGTAGATATTAGATTTTTATGTCTGTGTAGCCCTATTCAGAAGTCCAGAGAACCCAGTACTTCTACCAAAATTGTGCTGTTGTCTCAGAGGCAAGTTCTAGGCATGGAAAATGGTGTTAACAATCATGATTCGAATTTAGGCATTGGAGGAGAGAGTAGTGTTAGGAGGAAGGGAGTTATCAGGATGAAGAACTGTAGTAGTATCCTTGTGTTTGGGTCCATTCTCACATGCACAGATTATGTAACCAGGACATTTAACTTTCCTTTCTTCACTTGTAAGGTGAAGTTTCTTCAAACTGTAGAAGATTGAAGCTCTAAAATTGGCAATGAAAATAAAGGGAGGGATTGTGAGTTTAGAGGTACAGCAGAACTGAGAAACTTCTTTTTTAGGCTAGAAGAGACTTTAGAGTATTTTTACTTATGCTGAGATAGTTGAGAGAGTTACTAAAGGTGTAGGAGAAAATTTCTGCCATAGCAAGCTTGTGAAAGAGGTGGGAGAAAGTGACATCAGGAGATCACTCTGAAAGATTCAGTCCAGAAAGGTGCGGCAGGCTGGTGTGGGGACACAGTGGGTGGAGATACAGGTAGTAAGGAGGGTGAGGCAGTGTCGAGAAGATAAAAGGTCTGTACCAGCTTGGTCATCTGCTAGGATATGTGAGCAGGGAGGGAAGATGGGCATAGTAGAGAAAAAGTTTAGAACAACTATGTGGAGAGATCAAGAAAGTTACCAAGAAGTGAATGGCAACATTTTGGAGGACATCAAGGACTCACCTGAAACTAAACAACAGGGATGGCAGTGTAATCATTTACTGTATTTTCACCCTTCAAAACACAAGGACAAGGGCTGAGGAGGTCTGAATGAAAGATGGGGCCACTTTGAAATGACTACCCTTGGCAACTTGGCTAGGAAGGGAAGCAGAAGAGTTTGAAGTTTCCTGTGGTCTCTAGAAGAGGGTAGAGAAGGATCAATTGAAAGGAAAGTATAATTTGAACATGCAGGAAATACTAGAGGCAAAACAATACCTGTGAGTGACTGAAATAGCATAGAAATTACTTTCTCCTTTTGAGAACTTTGAGCAATAAGGCAGAGGGCTCGACTATGAGCCCAATAAAGCCAAGGCCAAAGTCGCTTTTCTTTTGATATCCTAGGCCTTAGTATGTTGTCAAACACAGAGTAGTTGCTCAGTTGATCATTTTGGAAGCAAAATAAGCTGAATGAAATCTATGATGATGTAAGAAGATGAAATCAGGAAAAAAATTCTGCAGTGTCTGGGATGTAGGTTGACACGCAAAGTTTTTGTCTCATTTAGTGGAGGTGATCTGTTTATCCTGGCAAGTACCCCATCATGGGCTTTCCTTTCCTCTCTACGACTGGCTCCATACATAAGGGGTAATTTCCCTGACTATACCAGCCCCACTTCTATAGGAAGGGTTTCTGCTCTCATCTTAATAGAAAATTATATTCTTTTGCTTGCCTGTATGAATACATTTTATGGTTATGGATTTGAATACATTCTTGATAGTCATTTCAGGAGATTCAGATAAGATATAAAAAATGAAACAGAAATGAGAACCTAACTAACTTATATTAGAGATGAGTGAATTCATTTGTGGCTTGTTGAATTTTGAAAAATAGCCAGGAAAGAAAAGACAAATCAAACAGCCAGTCCTGCCAAATGTAAGATTTTTTTCCATTTATGTTGCTAAGTGTAGATGATTATTACATATTTATGAAAATACTTCATGGCTTAGTTGTGAATGTCCTGAAGCATTTTTTTCTACATGTAATGAAGTCTGGACTGCATGGGGCTCTCTTGCTCCATTATTCTACCCTTAAAATATATCTGAGAAGTGTTTTAGGCTTGATATGGAGTTTATGGGTTAATTAGGGGCTTTGCTGGTAGCTCAGCTGGTAAAGCATCTGCCTGCAATGCAGGAGACCTGGGTTCAATCCCTGGGCTGGGAATATCCCATAGAGAAGGAAATGGCAACCCACTCTAGCATTCTGGCCTGGAGAATTCCATGGACAGAGGGGCCTGATGGGCTACAGCCCATAGGGTCACAGAGTCAGACATGACTGAGCAACTTTCACTTCACTTATGGGTTAATTATATTGGAGTAGGTTTAGATAGGTTCTGACAATCAAACTAAAATACTAGGGAGACATTTTTAATTTTTGAGAGATACTATGAAATTTCTACCTTTAATGCATATAAGTAACATGTTTGATCATCAGACAGAACTATTTTGATGCTGAGTTCTGAGGGCTTTATGAGCTACAAATGTAAGTATAGCACTTTTATTTCCAGCTTGGGAACTAAATACCCTGTATTTAAGTCATAACCTGAACAAGCATCTTTCTTATTCTATTTCTTAATCTATTTCTATTAGAGAATTGATGCGTTTTTATACTCAAGCTTTGTCTTAAGATGGGATTCAACTTTAACTTCTATCTAGTATTAATGTTAGGCCAGATACAATGGGCTGTTTGTGGCTTTGGGATATAGATTGTTGAATTTTAAGCAGGTGCAAGAGGGAAGCTGCTGTCATACTTGTGACCACAGTTAGAAATAGTGGGATTGGAAACATCAGCACAGTGGATGTGTGTTTTCCAACTTGGAAATTCTAGAGCTATTCACATCATGTTAGAAAAAAATGTGTTTTGGCTTATTTGTTTGCTTTTGGGTACCCAGGCAAATAAAATTGAGTTATGACTTGAAGATGAAAGTGGCTATTGCTGAGAGATTGATGGAATTTAAGGAGGGAGAGTATCCCACAGTAAAATTTTTTTTAGAATTTCATGTAAAGACACAAGGAAAAATTGCATCTCTGTAACTGTCCATTTACTAGAAGTAGCTATATTCCCAGTGCTTAGTTTCCCCTTGTATTTCTGAACTTTAAGCCTTTAGCCCAGGAGCACTTAGGAATTTGTCATTGTAAATCTCTGGCTATCATTTCTTGCCTGTGGACCCAGCTTTCCTCTTCTTG
>SJYA01000754.1:624167-713776 GCA_006410615.1 Neotragus moschatus | reverse complement strand
CCTTGGAAGGAAAGCTATGACAAATGTAGACAGCATATTAGAAAGCAGAGACATCACTTTGCTGACAAAAGCCCATCTAATCAAAGCTATGGTTTCTCTAATAGTCATGTACGGATGTGAGATTTGGATCATAAAGAAGGCTGAGCACCGAAGAATTGATGCTTTTGTGCTGGAGAGACTCTTGAGAATCCCTTAAATTCAAGGAGATCAAACCAGTCAATGCTAAAGGAAATCAATCCAGAATATTCATTAGAAGCACTGATGCTGAAGCTAAAGCTCCAATACTTTGGCCATGTGATGTGAAGGGCCAACTCACTGGAAAAGACCCTGATGCTGGGTAAGACTGAAGGTAAAAGGAGAAGGGGGTGGCAGAGATTGAGATGTTTAGATAGCACCACTGACTCAATGGACATGAATTTGAGCAAACTGGGAGACAGTGGAGGAAAGAGGAGCCTGGTGTGCTATAGTCCACAGGGTGGCAAAGAATCCGACATGACTTGGCAACTGAACATCAACAACAACCTGAAACTGAGTTGCTGGATTCCTGGTGTAGCAATTATTTATACTAGATTTGGTAATAAAAATTTCCCTTAATTAAAAAAATAGATGCTTTAAAATTATCTTACTTATGTGAATTTATAGTTTTGCATTATGAATCTATATTGGCTAGAAAAAATTTTAGAACTAACATACTCTAAAAATCTGCATTAAGATTGTGTCAAAATCTTTAGAATTACAGGGAAAAAGAAAAAGACTTTCTTCTGAAACTGTTAACTCTCACACTAACTTCTGTTATCCTAGATTGATCTCTCTCCTACTATATGATTCTACTTTTGGAAGCAAAATGTCAGACCTTAGAATGACATTAGAATTAATCTTCTTTATTAAAAGATATGTTTCTGCATAGTAACTCAAATCTGGTTTAAAAATGTCTCCAAAGCAGATGTATCTACCCTTAGAATGGCAATTTTTACTAGGTTCAAATTGTGCTAACATTTTATGTCACAAGCAACTAATTTTTTTATGTTATTCATTTTGAAATTTTGTTTTTTTCTACTTCTATCTTCAGTCTTAGTTCAGGCTGCTATAACAAAACACCATAGACAGAGTGACTTTAACAACAATGTTTATTTTTCACAGTTTTGGAGGCTAGAATGTCCAAGATCAAGGGGACAGCAAATTCAGTATATAGTGAAGATATTCCTCCTGGTTTACAGGCAGCTACATTTTTGCTGAATAAGAAAGGGCTCTCATCTCTTCCTTTGGTTATAATGGCACTAATCCCATCACCAGTAGTTCACCCTTGTGACACCTAAACCTAATTACTTTTCAGAGGCTCCACCTCCAAATACTATCACATTGTGGGTTAGGGCTTCAATAGATGAATTTGGGGAGGGCACAAACATTCATTCAGTCCATAGCAGTCTCTTTTAAAGCATGTAAGGCAATAATAATGCCAACAATAACAACTTTTTTTTTTTAACCTTTTATTTTGTATTGGGGTATAGCTGATTAACAATGTTGTGATATTTTCTTTTTTTTATTTCTTTTTTTTATATTTAAATTTTTATTTTTTAGTTTGTTTTGTTTTACAATACTGTATTCATTTTGCTACACATTGACATGAATCAGCCAGAAGTGTACATGAGCTCCCAATTCTGATCCCCCCTCCCTCCTCTCTCCGCACACCATCCCTCTGGATCATCCCCGCGCATCAGTCCCAAGCCTTCTGCATCGAACCTAGACCAGCGATTCGTTTTTTATTTGCAGAACACTTGCTCTGAGCCAAACACTCCCTTGAGGATGTTGCAATCATCCAAGCTCATCTAATCTTCATAACAAATCTGTTAGGTAGGGTGATTATTATCACCTCCATTTTACAGGGAGAACTGACACTAAGTAGCTTGCTTAATGTCATTAATTTGGGAAATGGCAGAGTTGGGATTTTAACTCAGTCTGATTTTAGAGACCATTTTCTTAACCAGCATTTTACATAGATTTTTTTCCTTACTCCTATTTTTTTTGTTTGTTTGTTTTTGTTGAGCTTATTAGTAACTTTTAACAAAGAGTAAAGTAGTCAGGGCTTCCCAGATGGCACAGTGGTAAAGAATACCTCTGCCAAACAGGAGAGGCAAGATACAAGTTTCAACCTCTGGTCAGGGAAGATCTTCTGGAGAAGGAAGTGGCAACTGGCTCCAGTATTCTTGTCTGGGAAAGCCCATGGACAGAAGAGCCTGGAGGGCTACAATCCATACTGTTGCAAAGAGTCAGACACATCTTAAAGACTGAACAACAACACAATAGTACATAAAACGAAGGAAAGCAATCTCTAGTTCTCATTTAATAAATGATCATTAGCACATGTTGTTGTTCAGTTGCTCAGTCATATGCCAGTCATTTGTTTGCATGCCTGTGTACTACAGCACATCAAGCTTCCCTGTCTTTCACTAGCTCCTGGAGTTGGCTCAAACTTATGGGCATTGAGTCGATGGTGCCATCCAACCATCTCATCCTCTGTTGCCCTCTTCTCCTCCTGCCCTCAGTCTTTTCCAGCATCAGGGTCTTTTCCAATGAATTGACTCTTTTCCATAATGTGGCAAAGGATATTGGAGCTTCAGCATCAGTCCTTCCAATGAACATTTAGGATTGATTTCCTTTAGGATTGACTGGTTTGATCTCCTTGCTAGTCAAGGAACTCTCAATGTTCTTTTCCAGACCCACAGTTCAAAAGCATCAATTCTTTGTGCTCAGCCCTTTTTATGATCCAAATCTCACATCCATACTAGGAAAACCATAGCTTTGACTATACGGACCTTTGTTGGCAGTGATGTCTCTGTTTTCTAATACACTGTCTAGGTTTGTAATAACTTTTCTTCCAAGGAGCAAGCTTCTTTTAATTCCATAGCTGCAGTCATTCTCCTAAGTGATTTTGAAGCCCAAGAAAATAGTCTGTCACTGTTTTTATTTTTTCCCCATCTATTTGCCATTAAGTGACGGGACTGGATGCCATGTTCTTAGTTTTTTGGAATGTTGAGTTTTAAACCAGCTTTTTCACTCTCCTCTTTCACCTTTATCAAAAGGTTCTTTAGTTTCTCTTTGCTTTCTACCACAGAGGTGGCATCATTTGCATAGCTGAGGTTATTGATATTTCTCCCAGCAATCTTAATTGCAGCCTGGCACTTTGCATGATGTATTGTGCATATAAGTTAAATAAACAGAGTGGCACTATACAGCTTTGACATTCTCCTTTTCCAATTTTGAACCAATCCATTGTTCCATGTCTGGTTCTAACTGTTGCTTCTTGACTTTCATACAGATCTAATGACTCTCAGGGTTTCCAACAAATCAGTGACTGTTTCAGAGCCCTGCACAGTTACTGGTTTATTTCATAACTGCTGAGTTGGGATAGCATGCTGATCTCTGTGAACAGCACCCAGGTTACTGCATGTAAAAACTGTATTTAATGTAGAAGATGGTAGAGTTAAAGAGAGATTAGAGGCAGTAAGATTAGAGGCAGCTGAGTAGGCCAAATTTTTCTAAGTTGGGGGATATTTTACTAGTAGCAATTAATATCTGATTCAATTCAGAGATATTTTAATATTCAAATTCAATTTGGGAGTTTCTATTATGGAATAATATAATCTCATGTAATTTATGTGTTTCCCTGGATAGCCCAATAGTATGCTAGTAGCAATGCTTTCATTAAAAGTATTCATATCAAAGCAACAAATAAAGCATGCTTTTATGTCCTCTTTTCATTTCAATACCATTTTTATTATTCAGCTATAAGTATTTAGAGAAATCCCTAAGAAGATCTTCTGTACTATTAATTTTCAGCTTGTCTTCAAAGACCTTTTCAACAAAACATTATTACTTTAAATATAGTGGCAGGCATTGTTAACCATATCATACAGACAATCATTCCTGAGGCATAGACTGAGAATATTGCCTGATATTGCAAAGCAAGTCAGTTTCAGAGTTAGACTGATGTTCTAATCTGTTATTCATGCCACAATCTGATAAAAAGTTAAAAGTTTTGTGAATTAAAAATAATAGTAACATCATGAAAATATCTATGATAGAATGTGAAATTTCAGTTCAGTTCAGTTCAGTCGCTCAGTTGTGTCCGACTCTGTGCAACCCCATGAATCCCAGCACGCCAGGCCTCCCTGTCCATCACCAACTCCCGGAGTTCACTCAGGCTGACACCCATTGAGTCAGTGATGCCATCCAGCCAGCTCATCCTCTGTCGTCCCCTTCTCCTGCCCCCAATCCCTCTCAGCATCAGAGTCTTTTCCAATGAGTCAACTCTTCGCATGAGGTGGCCAAAGTACTGGAGTTTCAGCTTTAGCATCATTCCTTCCAATGAAGGAATTTGAGTACATATAAATTTGTATTATAGAATTCTTGCATGAAAGGGCTCTTAGGGAACAATCTTGTTAAATTTCCTGGTAAATTACGGGTAAGGATAGATTAAGTGATTTACCCAAGGCCACACAGCTTTCTCATGATACTGAAAGTATAGAATTTCATTTTATTTTCATTCTATACTTACTGACAGGATCGTGTATCCCAATTTTCTGCTGCGAGGCAGGAATTCAAAGATGAGCAATGCACTAGGATTGCAAGTAAAGGAGAAAAAGGAAGTAAAAGAATAGTTGCAATGTGGTGTGATTACTTCTGTGAGATGGAGAGTCCACTCCTTTCTAATACTGCTCTGCCCCTATAGCACTGCCTCCTCATATTCCAAGTCAGGAAAACAAATGCACTTTGTTAAAATGATCAAGTTATGACTGAGAACTACTCATAATTATAATTCTAAATTAAAATATGAAAAACTAAGAGCTATAGTTGGCAAAGTGTTTTGTCAAATTTTGTCAATATTTTCTTGCTAGAAATATTATCAAGTGTAAGATATGGATATAAATGTGTGTATAGGTTTATTAGTGTTATTACACTTAGTAAAGTTTATTAAATTTATGAAAGTCAAATTATGGGGTATTGTATTTCTTGTATTCAGGTCTGTTTTGAGGCAAATATTCACAAACATGAAGGTTTCTCCTGAAACTTACAATTTATCACTGGCCTATAGATGCACATTCCAGCCCCAAAAGGAAACACTGAATAGATGAGGAAGTCCAATAATTAATTTCAATGATTTATTTAAATTTGGGCCTTTGGGAATGATTATAGGTTTTGTAGTACATACAGAAAACTTAGCAGAAAAGTAATACAATGAGAAAGTCATCACTCAAATTACCTCCAAGATTCCTGGAGGAATTGAGGCAGCAATGAGAATTGGTACAATCAAAACACTTTTATTTCACAAAAAGAATATAAATTTGAGCAGTTACCTTAAATAGTATAAGCATCTGGCTCAGCTGGTAAAGAATCCATCTGTAATGTGGGAGACCTGGGTTCAATCCCTAGGTTGAGAAGATCCTCTGGAGAAAGTAAAGGCTACCCAGTCCAGTTTCTGTCCTGGAGAATTCCATGGACTTTATAGTCCATGGGACCTCGGACATGACTGAGTGACATGACTTTCACTTTCACTTGTATATGTTATATTTCTCCTAATAGTCTCATCCTAAAGTTTCTTATATCTGTATATTCTCTTCAGTTCAGTTCAGTTCAGTTCAGTCACTCAGTCNAGTTTCCCCGGAGGAAATTTAGCTTCCCCTAAAATCTTAATAAAATACACTTCCATTTATATATCCTTTCCCTGCATGGAGTTATCAGGTCACTTCTAACTGTAAATGAGCTCAGGAGGTAATTATTTCTGTCCTAAACAAAATGGGGTTTTGATAATAAATAAGAAGTAAGGAGAGGATGTATTTTGAGTTGGCAAATGGCAGTGTCCATTGTAGATTCAGTGTGTACTGAACTTTGTGTTTTAGCTGAACCTTACCTATAAGACTGATTTGTAAATAGATGTATAATTATAATATTCTTATGATATGTATTATTATTAATTTTATATTGTGTTAGGCATGTTTGAGTTCCAGAGGTAGGAAACTGACAGTTTTTAAGTAATTAATTCTATTAATTGAAGAGATAGCTGATTTTTGCTAAGTTCTTTCTTTAATTGACTCAAATTTGTCTTCCATTTTATACCCAAGGCTTTTACAAAAGTAGATAACTTTCTATTCATACTGTTAGACCTGGGGTTGTTTTTATTTTCAATATAATTTTTATCTGTTTCAAAGGCAAAATATTTCCTGACATGTTTTCCATTGCAGTAATATTTCTTTTTTTTGTTGGCAGTGTGATTCTAGCAAATAGCTGCTTTTATAAATTAACTTTGATATTACCTAACTTATGAATACGAATGTGTCCAGTTTGTCCATTTCCTTTCAGGGAAAGCACATCTGGTACTCAGAAACATTGCTGCAATCTCAGACAAAGAGAGTTAGTTGATGAAGCTTCTTGAATATCCCAAGTGCCAATGAAAGCAACTTGGCTTCCTCTGAATACTCTTCTTCATGCCCCAAATACTGTGTGAGTGTCTAAAACTGCACATGTCTTTCTGATAGGTTTTTGCTTCCATGATACCCAGGCCAATATCAAAGGCATTCCTCTGTCTTCTTGGTGCATTATTTGAATCCCAGGGTGTCTTCCAAGCCTGATGTTTTCATGGGACTAAGAGTCAATAGGCCCATCTGCCTCACCGGAAGTGCTTTTGCCATCTGGCTTGAGGAAATTGGGTCATGTCTAATTGGTTCAAAGTGAATTGGTAGTAAATCTTTCTTATGTGCAGCTCAAATACAATCATGAAAAGACTGCCTTTGAAAGGTGGAGAGACACATCTTTGGAGTGATGCTCAGCTTAGTTTACCTACATACACTGACCAGGAAATCATCAGTCTTAATACAATTTATGGAAAATACAATTTATGGAACATCTATTACATGCAGGTGTTTTATATCGTTATCCTTAATACAAAAACCACATGTAAGTTTTGTTTTCCCACTTAACAGATCTGTTCCTAGGCTTAGAGAGATTAATTGAGATGCCCAGGGATATGCAGCCTAGCAAAATTACACCTTGGATCCAAATCTTCCACAGCCTCCAGGCACACCTGCTTTCTACCACCGAAAACCAGCTTGCTGTGTGATTCTTCCAGTTTCTGTGCCATTTACTTATACCATGGACAAAGGGAGTTAGGGTTTATTTGTATTTATTACTGTAGGGATATTTCCTGAAATAACAAGCTTTGAATTTACACAAAACAAAAAAGTGTTTGAACTCTAACATTTTCAAAAGTCAGAAAAAAGAGAAAGTCCTTAAAAAACTTCAAGAATTTTCGTTCATTATATGTTAGCCATTCTGACTTTCAGCTCTTTCTCAGTTGGTAAGATTTGTTTACTTACTTGAAAACAAAATGTTTTAAGCCAACTTATCTGTATCCATTTAGGCAGAAAAAAAGTTAAGTAGCATGCAAATGTGATATGTAAAAAGAGTAGCTAGTTAAAATTGCTAGATCACTGAATTGGATATTAATAGACTCTTAAAAGCCGGCTGAGGGTCAAAGCCAGTATTTGGGATAGATAATACAGTTTTATATAAGTGTTACAGTTTGATACAGGAAACACTAGGTGTGGTATTTTCCAGGTGGCATTAGTGGGTGGCACTAGTGGTAAAAAGTCCACCTACCAGTGCAGGAGACTAAGAGATGAGGATTCAGTCCCTCGGTCAGGAAGAACCCTAGAAGAAGTCATAACAACCCATTCCAGTACTCTTGTCTGGAGAATCCCATGGGCAGAGGCACCTGGTGAGCTACAATCCACAAGGTCGCAAAGAGTCAGATAGGACTAAAGCGACTTAGCACATACACATAGAACTGGAGACTTTAGATAGAACATGAGTGGGATACTATATGGTCACATGGTTTTGGAGAAAGAAAAAAGCATTAAAGCAATAAAACAGGATATTATGCCAGCAGTACTGCTTTGTCCTATCTTCTTTTGCTATATATCTTCCTAGATGATATTTTAAATTATAGATTAAAATAACACCTTTAGTATATTCATGGTAGAATTTATATTTCAAGTGTAGATCTCTGTTCTGAGTAATGATTTCACAGACTTCTGCCCACATGTTGTCTCCACCAGAGTGAATCAGAGTTACAGTTTTCAAAACAGAAATCTTATATTTTCTTGCAACTAATTTTTCACTTCTACTCTTCTTCATTTTAGCAAACAGCAATGTCACTCTCCTGCCAATTGCTTATGTCAAAATGTCTCTCTTTTTCATCACTTACCTAAGTCCTATTAATTTTATTTCCAGAAGATTTCATGACTCATTTATTTGAAAGTCCACTGACATCACAAAGTTTAAGATACTATCACCAATTATTTAGATCACAGTGTTGGAATTCACCAGGCAAGAATACTGGAGTGGGTTGCCATTCCCTTCTCCAGTTAACTCCTAGCTTATTTTCTTTTAAAAAACTTTATTGAAGTATAGTTGATTTACAATGTGGTACTTCCTGCTGTACAGCAAAGTGATTCAATTATACACATATATATTCTTTTTAAAAATCTTGTTCCATTATGATTTATCACAAAATATTGAGTATTGTTTGCTGTGCTATATAGTAGGACTTTGTTGTTATCCATTCTATATATATGCACCTGTTAACTCCAAACTTCCCCTCCATCTCTTCCCTATTCCCCCACTCCCTTGGCAATTTTTTTTCATAGATATTTTTATTTGTGTCATAATTTAGATTCTACATTCCTAATCCCTGGGACCTCTTTATCCATTCATCTGTTGATGGACATTTAGCTTGTTTCCATTTCCTGGCTATCAAGAACAGTGCTGCTATTCTTGATATTCAAGAGTGCACATATCCTTTTGAATTATAGTTTTGTCTGGATATATGCCCAGAAGTGGAATTACTGGATCATAAAGCTGAGCATCAAAGAATTGATGCTTTTGAACTGTGGTGTTGGAGGAGACTCTTGAGAGTCCTTTAGACTGCAAGGAGATCCAACCAGTCCCTCTTAAAGGAGATCAGTCCTGGGTGTTCATTGGAAGGACTGATGCTGAAGCTGAAACCTCAATACTTTGGCCACCTCATGAGGAGAGCTGACTCATTAGAAAAGACCCTGATGCTGGGAGGGATTAGGGCAGGAGAAGAAGGGGATGACAGAGGATGAGATGGCGGGATGGCATCACCAACTCGATGGACATGAGTTTGGGTAAACTCCGGGAGTTGGTGACGGACAGGGAGGCCTGGCATGCTGCAGTCCATGGGGTTGCAAAGAGTCGGACACGACTGTGTGACTGAACTGAACTGAACTGATGGCAACTCTATTTTTAGCTTTTTGAGGAACCTCCAATACTGTTTTGCACAGTGTCTGCACAAACTTACATTCCCACCAACAGTGTAGGAGAATTCCCTTTTCTCCACTCCCTCTTCAGCATTTATTTGTAGAATTCTTAATGATGGCCATTCTGACTGTTGTGAGATGGTATCTCATTATAGTTTTGATTTGTATCTTTTCATGTGTTTGTGGGCCATCTATGTGTCTTTGGAGAAATGTCTGTTAATTTTGCTCATTTTTTTGATTAGGTTGTTTTTTTGTTGTTATTGAGTTATATGCATCAACAGTTGTGTCCAACTCTCTACAACCCCATGGACTGAAGCCCACCAGGCTCCTCTGTCCATGGGATTTCCCAGGCAAGAATACTGGAGTGGGTTTCCCTTTCCTATTCCAGGGGAATCTTCCCAACCCGGGATGGAATCCGGGTCTCCTGCATTGCAGGTGGATTCTTTACCATTAGAAGTTGTAGACGCTCTTTGTATATTTTAGAGATTAAGCCCTTGTCAGTTGTATTGTTTGCAAATATTTTCTATCATTCTGTAAGCTGTCTTTTTGTTCCACTTACGGTTTCCTTGGTTCTCCAAAATCTTCTAAGTTTGATTCAGTCCCCATTTGCTTATATTGCCTTGGGACTGACCAGCTCATTTTCTTCCCTTCATTTCCATCCCTTTACAACACAGTTAGACAGAAGTGAGTAACTTAAAATATAAATTGTACCACATCATTTCTCTTGATTAAACCTTCCCAGTGTTTTTTTTTTTTTCCTCCACTGAACACATAATAAAATCCAAAAACCTTTCAGGAGGCTAAAGACCCTGAATTATGTAGCCTAGGTTTCCCTACCATTCCCACTGCACCATACTTAACATCCTCTATGTACCAAAAATTTCAAGCTCTCTCCTGTCTCATTAGTTTTACATGTGCTCTCTCTTGGAATGCACTTACCCAAATTTCTACATGATTAGTTCATTCTCTTTCTTTAGATTTCAACTTCAACATTATATCCTCATGAAGTCTTCTCTGACCACTTTTCCTAATGTAGGGCTTCTTTTGATATTACACTCCACGCTTGTTTTCTTTGAAACTGTCATTACAACTTAAAACTGGTAATTTTTTTTGGTCAATTTCCCTGCCTCCCCAACCCCCCACGTTACTGAGAGAGTAACAGGCAGGAAGGCTACGGGTCTCCAAATGGAGGAAATAGGCTGCATGCATCAGATTTTTTTTTTTTTTTAATCTCTCTTAAGCGTCAGGAAGAAAAAAACTACAATTGTCAGATTTTTTTTTTCCCTTCTCTATACAAAATCAAAAGGAGACTTCTTTTAAAATTCTGTGTTGCCATGGAGACACCCAGATCCACCTGAACTTAACTTTTCTCAAACCTTGAGCTAACCAATGTGTTTGTCTTATGGAATTTTTTTTTAAAGCTATGTTAATTAACTGTGTATTTACCCTAGACTCTGTCTTTCTTCAATTAGTTCCACCTAAGACTCAGAACTGATAATGGCTCAACAAACCAGTATATTTTACTCATACAAATGTTCTCTTAAGCTATGTTAATGACACTATGTATTTGCTTGGAAACCTGCGTTTCTTCAAGAATTGTGTCAGTTGTTTTATGGCCCTGGATGACTCACATTGTGCTAATGTTATCTCAAAATGCATGTTTTGGGTGAGATGCCTGGTGCCACTCTCTGAGTTTTGAGATATTTCCTTTCTCCTATTAGCAGACGGCATGTAGGTGTATCAGTTCAGTTCAGTTTAGTCGCTCAATCATGTCTCACTCTTTGCGACCCTATGAATCGCAGCATGCCAGGCCTCCCTGTCCATCACCAACTCTTGGAGTTCACTCAGACTCATGTCAGTGATGCCATCCAGTCATTTCATCCTCTGTCGTACCCTTCTCCTCCTGCCCCCGGTGCCTCCCAGCATCAGGGTCTTTTCTAATGAGTCAACTCTCCTCATGAGGTGGCCAAAGTACTGGAGTTGTAGTTTCAGCATCATTCCCTCCAAAAAATTCCCAGGACTGATCTCCTTCAGAATGGACTGGTTGGATCTCCTTGCAGTCCAAGGGACTCTCAAGAGTCTTCTCCAACACCACAGTTCAAAAGCATCAGTTATTCGGCACTCAGCTTTCTTCACAGTCCAGCTCTCACATCCATACATGACTACTGAAAAAACCATAGCCTTGACTAGACGGACCTTTGTTGGCAAAGTAACGTCTCTGGTTTTCAATATGCTCTCTAGGTTGGTCACAACTTTTCTTCCAAGGAGTAAGCATCTTTTAATTTCATGGCTGCAGTCACCATCTGCAGTGATTTTGGAGCCCAAAAAATAAAGTCTGACACTGTTTCCACTGTTTCCCCAACTATTTGCCATGAAGTGATGGGACCGGATGCCATGATCTTCGTTTTCTGAATGTTGAGCTTTCAGCCAACTTTTTCATTCTCCACTTTCACTTTTGTCAAGAGGCTTTTTAGTTCCTCTTCACTTTCTGCCATAAGGGTGATGTCATCTGCATATCTGAGGTATATAACTTCTTGCTAAAAACTAGCAAGGGGCCACTCTTTCTGCCCCCTTCTGATGTCTATGTCAGAAGCTTTTTCTATCTCTTTTATATTTAATAAAACTTTATACACAAAAGCTCTGAGCAATCAAGCCTCTTCACTGGCCCCAGATCGAATTCCTTTACTTCAGAGGCCAAGAATCCTGGCATCTTTAACAGCTCAACAACAACCTTTCATTATTGACACTACATTGTAAGCTCCATGATTTTCTTGTTTACTAAAGTATCTCAAGCATTTCTTAAAATGAAAGATAAAATATAATAAATAGTTTCCAAGTGATCAAAAAGCCTCATTTGTTTGTGTGAAGGAACATTTCGGAAGATGGATAGAGAAGCTTCTTTGGGCAGAGGTAATTTCCAAGGATTCCTGGGTTTGTTGCAGGAAGGGGGACCCCTTCCAGGGCCCAAAACTGGGCTCCTGTCTAACATTCAGAAATGAATTGTCCGAGGAGACACATGTTCTGACAAAGCAAGAGGTTTTATTGGGAAAGGGAACCTGGGTGGAGAGAAGTAGGGTAAGGGAACCCAGGAGAACAGCTTTGTCACATGGCTTGCAGTCTCAGGTTTTATGGTGATGGGATTAGTTTCTGGGTTGTCTTTAGCCAATCATTCTGACTCAAGAGTCCTTCTTGGTGGTGTATGCCTTGTTCAGCCAAGATGGATGCTAGAGAGAAGGATTCTGGGAGGTGGTTGGACATGTGGTGTTCCCTTTTGACCTTACTCCAACTATTCTGGTTGATGGAGGCTTATTAGATCCACGTTCCTTACCAGGATTTCCTGTTGTGAAACAACTCATTCAAATGGTTACAAAGGTGCCCGGCCAGGGTGGGCGGTTTCAATCTGTGTGCTTCCTCTAACAACTTCCCCCTGAGAGATTTCATATTCAAGATACATCTTGGGAATTGGGGCAGAGGTCTCTTTCTTCTGTAACTTCTTCCTGCTGAACATGGGCATAGGCCTGCCTCAGTTCAGTTCAGTTGCTCAGTCGTGTCCGACTCTTTGCAACCCCATGAATCGCAGCATGCCAGGCCNTGGGTTCAGGAGTTCTCTGATGTTCTCAGGATTTGGGCTTAAGTCTTCTGCTTCTGGTTTTAAGTTTTATTTTTAAGGTAGCCTCAAGGCTTCTCCTTCTATATAGCACCAATGATAAAACATCTAGGTTAAAGATGAAAAGTTTCTCCACATTGAGGGACACCCAGGGTGGTTCACTGAGTTACATGGAGAAAGGGAGAGGGAAGGGATAGTTAGAGGTGACTGGAATGAGATGATGTGGGATCAAAAGAAGAGAGAGCGAGCTAGCCAGTAATCACTTCCTTATGTGCATTCCTCAGTCTGGACTGCTCAGAGATGATCACAAAGTTATACAGGGAAGAGGAGAGGGAGGAAGTAGTTAGAGGTGGCCGGAAGTATAAAAGAGGGAAATGAAAAGGGGGAGAGGGAGATCCAGCCAGTAACCAGTTCTCTAAGTGTTCTCCATTGTCTGGAACACACAGGGATTCACAGAGTTGAGTAGAGAAGAGAAGGGGGAGGGAGGAGAGAGACAACCTGCTGGAGAAAAAGGAGAGTCCAAAAGAGGAGAGAGTGGTCAAGCCAGTAATCTTGCTCTCAGGTAAAACTGAATACTGAAGATTGGGTTTTTTAAATGTAAAAAATTGACAACAAATATCAAAAAGCAAAGATTAAAAATCTAGAGTAGAAGTTGAATTTTCAAAAATACAATATTAAAGAAAAGAAGAAGAACAAGAAGAAAAGAAAAAAAAAGTTACAGGAATTATTAAGAACCAACACCAACACTCACACACACACACAAAAAAAAACAAAAAAGCAAAAAAAAAAAAAATATATATATATACAGCATTTGCTTTAAAAATAGGGTCTTTTTTTTTGAAAAGTGATAGTAGTTTATAAAAATTAAAATTAAAGGAGAAATAGAGGACCTAAAATTTTTTTAAAAAGGAGAAGAAGAAAAAAAAACAATCAAAAAAAAATCTACCAAAAAAAATTAAAATTAAAATAAAAAAGAAAAAGAGAGAGAATGGTGGTAAAAATAGTAGATATTTCTGGCACTTCTTCTGGTATTGTGGGCAGTGTGGGGTCACTTCCAAGGTGATTCCCTCTGTTTAGCTTCTTCTGTTTGCTGGTCTCTTCGGTGTCTGATTCTGGCCCTGACACAAGGCGGGCGGTGGAAGCCACTTTTTTTTTTTTTTCTTTAAGGCTCACTTGGTCAGTCGTGCTGTTGGGAGGGAGGGATGCTGCTACCAAATAGCACTGGCATGTATTCACAATGTCTCAGCCACGCTGGTCACGCCCCTACACACGGCACACACCGTTCAGGCTCTACGTTTCTCTGCTGGGAACCGTCTGAGGCCAGCCCTAGGCTTTATGCTCCTCCTTGGTCTAAGCCGCTCAGGCTCGGCGCCCAGGTATTCACAGGTTCGGTTGGGCCTGCACTCTGTGCCCTTCCCAGGACCAGGTAGCTCAGGTATTTGGTGAGCGCAGTCATGTGGCTTATCGCCTTTTCCTGCTGTTCAGTTTTCTGGGTGTACCGCTGGCACCCCTTTTTCAGGCAGAAGTTGACTGTCCAGCACCCCAAGAAGTCTTAGTTAGCAGAGAAGTCTGTTTGCAGTTTGGTAAGTAAAGTCTTTCCGGGGCTGCGATTGCCACTCTCCAGCCCTTACGGCTCTGGCTGCCTGTCACCTGTGGGGGATGGTCTGCAGCCGGCTATTTCTGTTCTGTCCATTGTTCTGTGCGCAGTACTGGCAGTGTCTTATGTTAGAGTTTTCACGTGGTTACTGTCCTGCAGTCTGGCGTGCTAGCCCAAGTTAGTTTTCTCTGGTTACGTGTGGGTGTTCCTGCCCGATTCTTAAGAAGCACTGCAGCCTGCGCCTCCTGCGCCTCCCTGCCCAGCCCCCACTTGCTAGTGGCAGATGCAGGCGTCTGCTCTGCTTCTCCGCTGGGGGAGTTACCGTTGGGCTCGAAATCTGTTGGTTCTAATTATTTATTTATTTTTCTTCCCTGCTATGTTGCCCTCTGTGCTTCCAAGGCTCACCACAGATTCAGCAGTGAGAGTGTTTCCCGGCATTTGGAAACTTCTTTCTTTTTAAGACTCTTTTCCTGGAACAGGACTCCCTTCCCAGGATGGAGCTCCATCCCTAACTCCTTTGTCTGTTTTTTTGTCTTTTGTATTTTTCCTACCTGTTTTTGAAGACAATATTCTGCTTTTCTGGATGCCTAGTGTCCTCTGCCAGCATTCAGAAGTTGTTTTGTAGATTTTACTCAGCGTTGAAATGTTCTTTGGATGAATTTGTGGGGGAGAAAGTGGTCTCCCTGTCCTATTCCTCCGCCATCTTGATGTTCCTCCCTTTTTTTTTTTTAGAAGTTTCTTCACACAAGGTAATTTCCTTGTTGACGAACTTGTAATAGATATGATAATATTTAACTTATATTAAACCTAGGTACAATGAAAATATTCTACTTAATGTTAATTACTCTAAGACATGTCTATATTAGATAGGTCAACAAACAAACATTAATATTAGGTATTTAATACTAAATATTTACCAGTTCATATGAACCTGGAATTTATTGTTTAATTTAGAATTATTTGATTTGTAAGCACTTACCTTTCTTTAAGCCAATTAAATATTTATTTACAAGTTAATCTCAAAAATATTATCCAGAGGCAAAGACATACTGAGACATATTTAGACAGATGCAACACAGGATCTAGCTTCATTTTCCAAGTTTAGTCATGAGTTAGATATTACAATATAAAACATTAGTTTATAAAAAACAATTGGAATAAACAAAAATTTTAAAGGCTTTTTCCCACTTTCTTCAGTCTCAGGAGGTAGAGATGGTCTAAATAAGTGTTCCTGAGAGCCCTGTTCTCAAGGCACAGGGAAAGAAAATCAAGTTCTAACAAAATGGTGGCAGGTCTAAACCAAATGGTGGCCAGACAAAGCAAAATGGACATTAAACATCACAAAACACAGAGTTAAAACACACATATAAACCTGGCAGTCCTCATCAGACACTCCCTTAAATACAAGAATACAGTCTCTCAGAAAACCTCCTATAGAGACACAGAACTTCAGATCCAAGTACTATCATAGTAAAGGAAAATATCTCAGGTCTTCAAAGATTTCAAAGGGAGGAAAGGAAGCCAGGTTGAAAGAAGAAGGGGGAAGAAGTGGGAGAGGGGGGCAAAAAGAGTGGCCTTACAGATATCTCCTGCCACCTGCAGATACCCAGGCATTCTGGGACTTCACCCTGGGCCTCCAGAGAAGAACTGGAACTAAGCCCTACCAGAAACCAGACCAGAACAGAACCAGAATTTGAGTTCTCTGCAAAGAGGAGGTGATCAGTCCCCCATCCTCAGCTCAGGCTGAGGCCCTTTGACCAGATTCCTGCATCCAGGACTGGGGGACTAGAAAAAGGAGGAAGGATAAGAACGGTTAAGGAGAGGAAACAGAGAGGGAAGGGGAGAGAGGTCAATAAAGTCTCTTTTTCCTTACTGGTTGGGGCACTCTGGCCTGTTGTCCACATCAGGAGAAGACCAGGGACAAAAAAGTCCCAGTTGTGGCCAATGGGTCTGGTCCAGAAAGCACACTGATTGAAACCGCCCACCTTGGCCAGGCACCATTATAACCATTTGCATGAGTTTTTTTTTATGACAGGAGATCCTGGTAAGGAACACAGAACTAATAAACCTCCACCAACCAGAAGAGTTTAGGAAAGGTCGAAAGGGGACACCACATGTCCGATCACCACCCAGAATCCTTCTCTCTAGCATCCATCTTGGCTGAACAAGCCATACACCACCAGGAAGGACTCTGAGTCAGAATGATTGGCTAAAGACAACTCAGAAACTAATCCCATCACCATAAAACCTGAGACTGCAAGCCATGTGACAAAGCTGTTCTCCTGGGTTCCCTTACCCTACTGCTCTCCACCCAAGTGCCCTTTCCCAATAAGATATCTTGCTTTATCAACACATGTGTCTCCTCAGACAATTCGTTTCTGAGTGTTAGACAAGAGCCCAGTTTTGGGCCTGGACCCCCTGGAAGGGGTCCCCCTTCCTGCAACAGGTTGACAACATTCAGGAACGTGAGTTATTCCAGGATTCTTTATTAGCTTTGTCTTGAACAAAATAATCTGTTGCATCTTATATTAATTAATCCTACTGTCATTCAATCTGCTAGTGGTTAAAGAAGTAGGGTCACTGAACATTTTAAGAACCATGGATGTCAGAGAAACCATATGCCAGAAGGAGAAAATTTTGGGGGGTTCACAGTAGATTGGTTATTGGTAAAGCTGATCTATTATCTTCATAGGGGCTTGGAAGTGAAACCAGAAGAGACAGTCTAATGGCAAAATAGGCTGCCATCCAATGTCAATAAGCAGTTGTTTCTTCTTGCATGGCTATTTATTTAATTTGCCTCCATTTAGTAATATTAAATTATGATTATTTACCATATTCAAAGTATTAGTGGGTTTCCCCATATAGTATTTATATCTGTTTATGTCAATTTTTAGAGTAAACTGAAAAACTCCACTGCCGAAAAATGTAGTTTCAGAATGAAAAATTCAAATTTTCAAATTTATTGAATTTAAAATGATAGTTATCTTTTTCTAAAAAAATATTTTTTCTCAGAATCTTAAAATAAACATAGAATATATAAACAATGAATATTATGATATAAGCATTTAATATTTGAAATGAATTAATTCACTTGATATAAATTTGACTCAAAAAAATAAGTAATGATATGTTGTTGCATCAGGTGCACTAAGAGCTGATATCATTTAATAAATTATTATCATCAGTTTGCTCCCCTGTTAGAACTTAACTACTTCAACTGGCACTTTGAACCTGAATTAGATTTACCAACAGTAGCTACAATCAGTTCCATTTGCATCACCTATTCTAGTCACGGAAAACTCACCATTCCCCAAACACTTCTTTCACTTCAGTGCTTTTGCTCATGCTAGTCCCACTTCTGGGAATAATTCACCAGCTTTTTACCTGACAAGTTCTACTTATTTTTCAAGATCCATATCAAATGTCACTTCCTCTGAAAAGCTTTTCTTCCTTTCACTGCCCTTCAAGCAAAATGACCCTCTTATTTTAATTTCTGTAATATAGTACGTATACACACACACAAACACACACACACACACACACACACACAAACACACACACACACACACACAGGGGGGATGGCATGTCATTCAGTTATTCATCTAGTAAATAATTTATTATAATAATAAATAATTACTATTTAATTAGCCATGCACTATACTGGGTGCCAAGAAATATAACAATTATGTCACTGCTGTCAAAGACTAGCAGAATAAGGAGATATTATATGAACAATTATACTATGATGAAGGCTATGAAGACCTATAAAAAAAAAACAAGTCTTTTGCATATAACATACGCTTTCCTACAGAGTGAATCTAGGAATGGATAGAAGTTAGAAAGACAAAGTGACAAGCATTCTAGGCAGAAAATAGAGCATGTGTGAAACCCCTCAGTTAAAAGCTGACATATATTAGTTTAAGGAAGGAATCAGGATGCCAGATTGAGGGGAAGAACCACATTCAGATGAGATGGAGAGTTAGGCTGGGGTGGTTTGTGAAGATTGCTTTAAGCCTTATTGAGGATATTGGACTTTACCTAACAGTAAGGAGAAATGATAGAAGCTTTTAAGAAGAGGACTAAATAACCAGACACTGTGTTTTCAATGAATTGTTCTGACTGTGAAGCTCAGAACAAATAGAGGAGAACACAGGTTTAGGGATGTGTAAAGAGATTATTGTAATAGTTTAGACAAACGACTTCTGTGATTCTACAGGGGCCTTCATCATGGGGATGTAGAGGAAGTGGAATGATTTATTTGTTTTTTAGGAGAAAAATTAACAGGATGCAGTGAGAGAGAAGAAGAAATTAAGGGAGGCTTCATAGTTTCTAGATTGAGTAGCTGAATAGGCAATCTTGCTAATTCTAGGAGTGAATAGATTTTTATTTACCAATTAATTTTCAGAATTACATTGATACTGTATATTTTAATATGATCAAGAAGTATAGGGTAAGAATGAGTGTAATGATACATTAAATCTAGGATATGGAATTTCTAAAATCCATATTAAAAAGACATTCTGAAATTTCAAAGGAATATAAGTTGTAGAAGTTTTCATTACGATAATGAATGGGCATAATGGACTGGGAAATTTGCAGTAATAATAATTTCTGCTACCAAACTCATTCTGTGGTTACTTCTCCAAGGAAGCATTTGCAGCTCTTTTTATTTCCTATTTTTACTAAGATTCACACCTTTCTGTATTTTGCATACATGATACTTAAAAATTAAAAATAGAATCTCCAAGCTGCAGATATTCTAACTGAACATTTTAATAAGCTTTTTTTCTTTGTGTTAATCAACTTTCTAAAGTTTGAGCTATTTTTAGCTCCAGTTATACTTGTACCTTTGGGTCCAATTCTAATTCTCTTCACATCACAGATGATCTCTCTGCAGCATTCTCTTTGAAATCAATCAGGGCTTTCAGGAGAGAAAGTTAGGCAGTTGAGGATGAGAACTGGGTCATGGCTAGCATTCTCCTTCACATAATGCTGAATTCTTTTACTTCCAGGTGCAAAGACAGAGTTAGATGACTGCCATTTAAATAGCACAAAGAGGGCTTTTAGAATAGATGGGGAAAAAAAAGCTTACTTCAGTAAGGTTATTTCAGACTGGCTGCATTGTCATTTTGTTTCCAGAATTTTAACTTTACCAACAAACTAAAATTGCTATAAAAATAGTCCTAGTCTTAAAAATGGCAAGTAGTTTGTAATGTAGCGTCCTCACACTCAGAACCCTGAGAAAACCCAGAAAAGACTGGCAGATCATCCACTCCTTGGCAGATCATCTACTTCCAGGAACTTTAGAAATTTCCATTAATTTCAAGTTTGAAGGGATTTAGAACAAGGAATATAGTAATTTGCCCATTTTTTTCTAAGGGAAAAAAGGAAAGCCACCAGTTTGAAAAAGTTACAAAATCTTTCATCCATCCCATGTGGTCTATCTTTTCATTAGCACTTCAAGTTCTGTATCAACCAGAAAAAAGAAAATAATTTCTGTGCTATTTTCATTTTTATCTTGGAGTGGTCAGAAGATGATTTTTCAGCCTTTTCTCCCCACACCCATAATTCAAGTAAGTTCGGGTAGGTTGGGTTGGGGTAAACAAGAGTCCTGAAGAATCCAGTGGGGATTTTAACTGCATGTACTTCATTAGTTCATGGGATGCAGGAGAATATTTCCACACATGAAAGAGTTTATGAGAGGACTATCAGGAGACTGGTATAAAATTTGGAGCTATTTCCACTCATTTATCACACAGATCCAATTGCTTATTCATTCACCTACTCATTTACCTATTGATGTAACTGGTCCTTGTTGCCTTAAGAGCCTTTTGATTGCCTCTGAAATGGGAGGACACTAAAAATTCTAAAGAAAAAATAAATATCCCAGTGGATTTCTAAGAAAAAATATCAGGAAGAGAGGTCTTAAAATGCAAGGAAAGGAAAAGTAATTTTTGATTTTCACAGTAAATAAGTAAATATAAAAATAAAATCTTTGACTATCCTGAAATAAAACTTGAAGGAAGAAATTATAATGATGGAGTGGAAAGTGTGTAGATGACGAGTCAGTTTCTGATTCTCTTCACTATATTCCTCTTAATGACACAGCAGCTAAATAATAAAAGTTCTTTATGTTCCAGGGAGAAGAGCTTTGGATTTGGGAATGAAGAACAAGAATGTTCCAATGTGGTATCCAAGAAAGATACCTTGCTTTTGTCCATCTCAAGGCCAAAATCTGGGCTCGATAGAAACCTTCAAGTAGGTTTAGCATTGGAGAGCAGGAGTGCCCTGTGTCTTATCTTTTATCTGGGTTATAAGGAAGGAGGAGATATATAGAACACTCCAATAATAATGGAGTAATAATGGATAGAGTGCAGTTCTGGGAAGAGAGAGACTATTACCCATTTTCTCCTTCTCTCCATGCATCCAATATGAATGAGTATCTGAATGGTTCCCACGGTCCCTTGAAAATGATAGAAAAGAAGGCTGAAAAAGTACAGGTGACATGCCTTGAGCTGGAACAAGGAATATGTGGTGTGAACTGTATTGTATTGGCAATTGGAAAGCAAGGCAATGCCATGGATAGCAGCAGCAGATGGCAGAGGGACTGAATGGAGATCATTCAAGGTTAATATGGGTCATATATATCTCGATAAAGGCAGACTTAGGGAAGAAAATGGCCACGGTTAGGTGTCAACTGTGGCCTTAAGAGAAAGAAATTTCTCTCTACTCATCTGATTGATATGAGAATTAATTTATGAGTCAGATCTATAAGAGATAATCAAACAACAGTTTAATAACATGTATACATGAGAGAAACCCAGGAAAACTAACACACCAAAATGTCCAAAGCCCTCACCTTAAATGCTGTCTTTGATTAAAATAAAAGAGGATGTTGAGGGTAGCATTTAGGATCTCAAAGGGGAGGAAGGCAACTAACATGGAAATAGAAAAGCAAATGTCTGGAAAAGAAATGTTTGCTGACCATGCATAAACCACGGGGGACAGAGTGGACTCTGATCTCTAGACCCTGCTGAGTTTTTCCCACCACACCCAGTCCATATTCTTTGTGGACATCTCCAGTGATAGCTCTACTCTAGGAACAAACTCTTGAGGCAGCTAAAGGGGAGGTAAAAGGAAAGAGTTTCTGAATCTTCTGTTTCTTAAAGATAATCAACCTCAATTAATCCTCATATTTTAAAAGAGTGATTTTTAGGTTATATGAATTCTATCTCAATAAAGTTGTTATTAAGAAAAAGGAATTCTTGGAAAGTTTGAAATGGAAATATAATTTTTGTGTTTTTAACTAAACTCATGGAATAGAAGACATGAGTACATATTTTTGAAATGATTGTAGGTTTTAGAAAGCTACTAAGTGATAAACTTACAGTATATTAAAAAATCACTTTTCAATCAGTGGGTTGTTGTTGTTGTTTTTCAGGAACTTATTCAAGATGCATACCTTCTATTGGATAATGATGACCTAAAATGATTTATTGCTAATGATATGCAGCAAAGTTTGGAAACTAGAGAAGTAAGGCAAGGTCAAAAAGAAATAAATTATTCTGAGAAGTGGATATAAGTCCTCTATGAAAGGTTATCCTAGACCATGGTGACTATGACAGAGGATATAAATTAGGTCTTTTTTTTTTTTTTTTAGATTGGTTCTTTTTTTTTTTTATATATAATAGTTTTACAATGTTACATCAGTTTTTGCTGTACACCAATGTGAATCAACTATATATATACATATGCCCCCTGCCTCTTGAGCCTCCCTCCCACTCTCCCCATCCCACCCATCTAGTAGATCATTGGAGAGTGCCAACCTGACTTCCTGTGCTATACAGTAGCTTTCTACTAGCTCTTTATTTTACACATAGTAGCGTACATGTGACAATGCTACTCTTCCAGTTTGTCCCACTGTCCTCATCCCCTGCTGTATCCATATGTTTATTCTCTATGTCTATGTCTCTATTCCTGCCCTGAAAATACCATTTTTCTAGGTGCCATGTATATGAATTATTACAGAATGTTTGATTTTCTCTTTCTAACTGACTTCACTCTTTCTGACTTACTTTTAGACATACTCTAGGTCCATCTACATTACTACAAATGATCCAACTCTGTTCCTTTTATAGCTAAGTAATATTCCATTGCAGTACTCAAAACTATATCGTACTAAAACAAAAATATAAATACAGATCAATGGAACAAGACAGATAGTCTAGAGATAAACCCACACACCTAGGGTCACCTTATCTTTGACAAAAGGGGAAAGAATGTAAGTTAGCTTCTACAATGTCTTATTTTCTTTTATCTACTTCCTATTGGCTACAATTCCTTCAACATACAGTATGACTTCTTTTTTTTCTCCCAAATGCTATAGAAAATATATGATGGTTTTTAACTACTTGAAAATTAATTATTTATGCAATGAAAGAAACTTGGATTTTGCTATCACAGAGTTAAAATTAGTAAAAAAGGTTTTCATTAAATCACAGAAAGAGGAATCTTTCAATCTATCAATGTTGTCATAATTGTTATTTCATTACAGAGTAACAGTCATAAAATTGTGAACAAATTCTTATGTATCAATATATTGTATAGCATTTATTAGCACCACTCAGATATACAGCCTCCATGAATGAAAAAACAAAAATTATAACAGCAAGACTTTGCAATAGGGTATGTGCTTAGTATTATAGCAATAATAAATATTTGGCTTAAAGTACTGTGTTCAAATTTTAAAAAGAAATTGTGAAGTAGACTAAATTCCAGAAAGAAAATATTTTGATTAAAGTCTCTAAACATTTGAGACTCACAAATGAAAAGACCAAAACTCCCCAACTTTTAAGTCCAAGAAAGGGGCATCACCACTTATCAACTATGTTGAGGGCTACACTATAAACAGTGTAGTTTATACTCACTAGAATATTCCTTCTGAAGCAGCTCTTCAGATGGGAGAGAGCAAGTTTTTCCTGTTTTATTAGCTCTATTTAAATGTTGAGAAACAGAATCCCTTTTGTCTCTCAGGCTACAATGGAAACACTATTTCAGGGATTTGCCATTTCCCTTCCTTTACAAAACATGCTTAGCAAACTATCAGTTAACCACAGATCAATAAGTTGGATTTATTATCATTGTGACATCTGAAATGTTTTGTAAAGCAACTGATTTAATATAATCACAAACATGAGAACTTAAAGTAAATCACGTTAATAAGATCCACACATGTCTGTCAGACTCTCAAGAGCCTCAGGAACAAACTGGCATGGTGGCAAGGGTGACACAACGTTTACACTCAGGCTTTGCCTCATTGAGGTTAATCTGGTTAACAGTATTGTTAAATGTTTGATTTGCTAAAGCAGAGGCTGATGCTGCACTTAATATGCCACATTCTTCAGAGGTACCAGAAAATATATGCTGGCAGGTTATTACTTTGAACCTCATCATACTGATTTGTTCTCCCTGGAACAGGCACTTATCCATGGACTTAGTGAATACCTCATTGACAATTTCAGAATTCCTCATAATAGTGATTCTAATGAAATGACTCATTTTCTAGGGGAAAAAGGGGACAGCATACCAGAGCCTAAGGAATTTCCTGATTGTACTATGTCTTTTGTTATACCAAAGAAAATATCCTTATCGAGTTATGAAACAGTATATTGAATACTCAGTTATGACATTTTCTGGAAGGTACGACCTTGTGGGGTTGTGAGACTCTTTTGGAGAATGTAGTGTATGATTTTAGGCAGTGATTCATGCCATAATAGGCCTTAATTTAAATACCATTAAAAGGAAAGAAATGAGAGACCACTGGAAAAAAAGAGAAAACACTATCAAGTAAACTGGTTTGCAGTCATTGTAAGAAGTGGGCCAAAATCAGAGGCATAACCTAACAAAAGGAAAAGACAAAATAGAAAAGTATGATTAACAATACTTTTTCTTCTGTAGCCATAACATAAAAATGAAGGAACCAAGGAGTGGAAATAAAAGTGATGCTCTAACCCACTGCACCAATGTCACCTTCCAAAAGAAGGAAAAAAAAAAAATTGCCATTAAAAAAAACCCTACTATATCTACTTGTCAAACATTTATTGCAAAATTGTTCAAAGAATGAGACCCAAGCAGGCCAATTTAAAGGTTGATGTCTTGCTAGTGACACTTATATACAGAAAAGAGTTGCTAAATAATCAATAAAATGCTGATTTTCTGATTGGTGATCATTAGACTTTTAACTGACATTCAACTGGAGTAAAATGGTGGATGAGTGACTAGTTTTCCAGAACAGATTTTGTGCTTATTAAATCTCACCAGAAAAGCATGCAATGGTACCTAAGCAATTTTATTAGAAATTACAATTTCAAAGAAAGAGATTGTGAGATTATACCATACTAGGTTTGAGCAGTGTTTTTTCAAGTTACCAAAAGGAGAAATGCTTCCACAGGGGATAGAAAAATGGCTGCATTTTAGACTCTTCTTGCAACAAGTCAAATAAAATAAAATAAGGCAATATAAAATGGGATGGGAGTAGAATAACTTCATTTTCCAGTGATTTACCTAATCTCCAAATAACAGTAGGGATAGTTATTTTTACAATGAGGAGTATATATGAAGCCAATATATCTTCTGAATTGCTTTTTCTACTGGTTTATCAGATGGTAAAATAACTTACCTTGACTATTGAACATTCAGGCAAGACCATGACAGAGCCAAATATATCAGAATAAAGACTCAGATCAACCTACAGACAAAAACATAAACCACCAAACAAATATACAAAACTAATCATACAAGATCTTGTGTGAAAGTAAGAGGATATGACATAGGTTTCATGAGTACTTGTAGAAGTTGCTACTTACAGAAATGCATAATTTATCTCTATGTTGCTTATATATCTACACCTACTAAGTAAATTTTATTCTCCTCTAGTGTGTTGGGCTTTAAGTTTATTTTTATTTCATTGTTATTCTAGGTTGTGGTATAGGACTCGACAGTAGTTTAAGCAATTACCAGGGATTAGGACTCTTCACTGTCAAGTCTCTCATTGCTAGAATGCCTTCCTTGCCCATCATGCCAAATGTAACCCAACCTCACATCCATATTTCAGCCTGGAGGAAAGGAGGAAGGAAAAGGGGAACAACATTCTTAAGATGTCATTTTAGCTGAACAGAAGAGGAATGAGTATCATTCAAAGATGACTACAGCATCTGATTAGACTGATTCGCATCTTCAGGAGAGGGTGACTGCATTTAAATATGTTTGGCAATGGGTATTTGGGGTTGTCACTGCTATTGTTGAAAGTTAAGTATAGAAAGAAATGTGTGTATAAATGTTACTTATAAAAGAGATTGGATTTGGTGGATACAGAGAAATGGCACTCATATTCATTCACTCCAACTTTCTCTGAAAATGAGCTTCTTACTCTGCAAAGTTTGGGAAGTGAAAATGACTTTAAAAATTATCTTGAAGCTGAAGCTGAGGATGAGAGTTAAGTTCTGTCCATTAGATTTATTTCAGATGGAACTGCCTCAAATATGGAAGGAAGAAGTCTCCCTGATGCCCTGCATGTTGTTTCTGACAGGCACCACTGTATAATTGCTGTGTTGTTGTTGTTGTTTCTAAAACTGGGTTCTAGAGTGGAGGTTGGTATACTTCTGTAAGGGTTTTGATAGTATATATATGCTATGCTTTTGGAACAAGAGGCTACACAGGAGCTCTGTCTCAACAGCTCAACTCCTACTGTTGTGAAAGAAGCCATGGACAAATACAGAGGTGAGTAGCTGTGCTTAGTGACTGGATTTGGCCTTGGGAAGCTCAATTCCTTACATTAAGTCAATGTCTGCTTAAATATATATAAAATAGGTTTTATTTCCTGCAACTGAAAACCGTCTGATCACTGCTTATTTCTATGTATCAGTCAGAAAGTAAGCTGCCAATAGGTAATGTGCCAGGAAAGAGAAGCAAAGTCCAAGTGAATTCTAGGATATTTGATTACCACTAAAAGACATTTACTCCTTGGAAGAAAAGTTATGACCAACCTAGATAACATATTCAAAAGCAGAGACATTACTTTGCCGACTAAGGTCCGTCTAGTCAAGGCTATGGTTTTTCCAGTAGTCATATATGGATGTGAGAGTTGGACTGTGAAGAAAGCTGAGCGCCAAAGAATTGATGCTTTTGAATTCTGGTATTGGAGAAGACTCTTGAGAGTCCCTTGGACTGCAAGGAGATCCAACCAGTCCATTCTAAAGGAGATCAACCCTGGGATTTCTTTGGAAGAAATGATGCTAAAGCTGAAACTCCAGTACTTTGGCCACCTCATGAGAAGAGCTGACTCATTGGAAAAGACTCTGATGCTGGGAGGGATTAGAGGCAGGAGGAGAAGGGGACGACAGAGGATGAGATGGCTGGATGGCATCACTGACTTGATGGACATGAGTCTGAGTGAATTCCAGGAATTGGTGATGGACAGGGAGGCCTGGTGTGCTGTGATTCATGGGGTCGCAAAGAGTCAGATACGACTGAGCAATTGAACTCAACTCAACTCAATGCCCATCCCCATTTTCCCAATGGAAAGCATGGATAACAATGTGAGCAGAAGAAGTAAAAAGTTAGAAATATCAAAGAATCTCAAAACAAAAATTAATTTTGAAAAAAAGAACACAACAATAAAATTGCAAAATATCAAATCAGTGGTGTTGTAGAGGAATTTTATTATTTCTTCATGAACACAGAGAAAAAAGACCAAGTTGAAAAATTAAGGGAAAATGACATCCAAAGAGAACTGAAAATAGAGATCTAATCAAAGAAATATTTACATTCCAAAGGAAACTGAATATAATAAGCAATTAACATAGGAAATTTTTCTGAGGTGAAGAAGAATTACATGTCCTGGACTAAATGTACTCACAAAATTTCAGGCAACTATAATGGAAAAAGAAACAGGAAATTTTAAATCAAATTTAGAGTAAAAAGTTAAAAAAATTAGCCATTAGAGAGATTTTTTAAAATGGTGTATTTAATAACCTATATTGCACAGAAATAGACCAATGTGATAAATGGTAGCACTGGCCTGACATGGTCTTACTACTAAGCATTGGCTTAATAGCATCCCTGGTTATGACATAACTGTATATCCATTCATCTTTGTGTGAATTCAACAAAAGCTATTTTAAATTATTCCAGGTCTTAAAACATATATTGCTAAGAACATACTCTTATTGAGAAAAATACTTGGCATTTCTTACAAACAAGGGATGAATTAAAATCAAGATTTGGTTGCTGCCCTTGCTGCCCTGGAAGTGTGTGGGCTGCCACCTCTAAGAGACATAGAAATAGAAACCAATCACGGTCCCTGCTGTCCTCGAGACATGTGGGCTATTGATGCTGCTCACTGTCTCCATAATTCCAAGAGTTTGCATGAGCTGTTACCCTTGCACATCTCCATATAAAGGTAATATAGGCCAGCATGCACTGAGGCTCAGTGGGGTGGGGAAGTGAGATAAAGGATACCTGTGGCACTGATCCGAGGGAATATTGCTGAGAGAGCTCTCCAGGAGGTCCACCATAATGGCACTGAGACCTGGTCCAACCCAACAGACCTCAGGCTCTGATTCTGGGATGCCTCAAGCCAAACAATTAGCAGAGTGGGAACACAGACACACCCATCAGAAGACAGGCTGCTTAAAGTCACACTGAGCTGAAAGCCACCCCTCAGTTTAGTAGCTCAGTCCTGTTTGACTCTTTGCAAACCCATGAATCACAGCACACCAGGCCTCCCTGTCCATCACCAACTCTTGGAGTTCACCTAAACTCATGTGCATCGAGCCAGTGATGTCATCCAACCATCTCATATTTTTTTGTCCCCTTTTCCTCCTGACCCCAATCTCTCCCAGCATCAGGGACTTTTCCAAAGAGTCAACTCTTCACATGAGGTAGCCAAAGTTCTGGAGTTTCAGCCTCAGCATCAGTCCTTCCAATGAACACCCAGGACTGGTCTCCTTTAGGATGGACAGGTTGGATTTCCTTGCAGTCCAAGGGACTCCCAAGAGTCTTCTCCAACACCACAGTTCAAAAGCATCAATTCCTCAGCACTCAGCTTTCTTGACAGTCCAGCTTTCACATCCATACATGACTACTGGAAAAACCATACCCTTGACTAGATGGACCTTTGTTGCCAAAGTAATGTCTCTGCTCTGCAATATTCTGTCTAGGTTGGTCATAACTTTCCTTCCAGGGAGTAAGCATGTTTTAATTTCATGCTNCTTTCTTGACAGTCCAGCTTTCACATCCATACATGACTACTGGAAAAACCATACCCTTGACTAGATGGACCTTTGTTGCCAAAGTAATGTCTCTGCTCTGCAATATTCTGTCTAGGTTGGTCATAACTTTCCTTCCAGGGAGTAAGCATGTTTTAATTTCATGCTGCAATCACTATCTACAGTGACTTTGGAGCCCAAAAAATAAAGTTTGACACTGTTTCCCCATCTATTTCACATGAAGTGATGGGATCAGATGCCATGATCTTTTCTGAAGGTTGAGCTTTAAGCCAACTTTTTCACTCTCCTCTTTCACTTTCATCAAGAGGCTTTTTNCTTCAGTATTACTGGTTGGGGCATAGGCATGGATCACCATGATATTGAATGGCTTGCTTTGGAAATGAACAGAGATCATTCTCTTTTTGGAGATTGCATCCAAGTACTGCATTTCGGACTCTTTTGTTGACCATGATGGCTATTCCATTTCTTCTAAGGGATTCCTGTCTACAGTAGTAGATATAATGGTCATCTGAGTCAAATTCACCCATTCCAGTCTATTTTAGTTCACTGGTTCCTAGAATGTCGACGTTCACTCTTGCCATCTCTTGTTTGACCACTTCCAACTCCCCTTGACTCATGGACCTAACATTCCAGGTTCCTATGCAATATTTCTTTTTACAGCCTTGGACCTTGCTTCTATCACCAGTCACATCAACAGCTGGGTATTGTTTTTGCTTTGGCTCCATCCCTTCATTCTTTCTGGAGTTATTTCTCCACTGATCTTCTGTAGCATATTGGGCATCTACTGACCTGAGGAGTTCCTCTTTCAGTGTCCTATCATTTTGCCTTTTCATACTGTTTATGGGGTTCTCAAGGCAAGAATACTGAAGTGGTTTGCCATTCCCTTCTCCACTGGACCACATTCTGTCAGACCTCTCCACCATGACCCGTCCATCTTGGGTGGCCCCACACAGCATGGCTTAGTTTCATTGAGTCAGACAAGTCTGTGATCTGTGTGATCAGATTAGCTAGTTTCCTGTGATTATGGTTTCAGTGTGTCTGCCCTCTGATGCCCTCTCGCAACACCTACTGTCTCACTTGGGTTTCTCTTACCTTGGACATGGGGTATGTCTTCATGGCTGTTCCAGCCTAGCCCAGCCACTGCTCCTTACTTGGATGTGGTTGCCCTTCCTGACCTCAAACGTGGAGGAGCTCCTCTCGGCCCTCCTGTGCCTGTGTAGCTGCTGCTCCTGGATGTCGTGTTGCTCCACTTGACTGCCACTCCTGACATCAGACGTGGGGTAGCTCCACTCAGCCTCTGCCTCTGACCTTGGACATGGGATAACTCCTGTTGGCCACTTTTGCACCATTGCAGCCTGGCTCTCTCGGTCGCCACCCCTGACCTTGGGGGTTGGGTAGCTCCTCTCCACCACACTTCTGTGCAGTTCATCACAGCCAGTGCTAGACACACTCTTTAACATAACCCTGCTTACTAGAGGGACAAGACCCAGCTCCATCCACCAATGAGCAGGAACTAGTCCTTCCCAAAAGAAGCCTGCATAAGAATCTCTAACAACCTCACTGACCAGGCAGCAGAAACCAGAAGCAAGAGGAACTACAAACTTTAGCCTGTGGAAAAGAGACCACAAACACAGAAAGTTAGGCAAAATGAGAAGACAGAGAAATATGGTCCAGAAGAAGGAATAAGATAAAAACTTCAAAGAACAACTAAGTAAAGTGGAGACAGGCAATCTACCCAAAAAAGAAGTCAGAGTAATAATAGTAAGAATGATGCAAGATCTTGGAAAACAAATGGACGTGCAAATTGAGAAGACATAAGAAATGTCTGAGAGAGATAGAAAAATTAAAGAACAAACAGAGATGAAAAATACTATAACTGAAATGAAAAATACTCTTGAAGGACTCAATATCTGAAAAAATGAGGCTGAGAACAAATAAATGAGCTGGAAGACAGTGGTGAAAATCACTGCCATCGGACAGAATAAATAAAAAAGAATGAACAGAAATGAGGACAGTTTCAGAAACTTCTGGGACAACATTAAACCACCAATATTTGCACTAGAGGAGTCCTAGAAGGAGAAAAAAGAGAGAAAGAGCATGAGAAAATGTTTAAAGAGATGATAGCTGAAAATTTCCCTAACATGGGAAATGAAACAATCATTTAAGTCCAAGAAGTATAGAGAGCCCTATAGAGGATAAACCCAAGGCGGAACAAGCCAAGAAACAGTAAACTAACAAAGAGTAAAGACAAAAGAAAAAATTAAAAGCAACAAATAATATGCAAGGGAATTCCCATTTGGTTATCAGATGATTTTTTTTAGCAGAAAATCTGTAGGCCATGAGGGAATGGTATGATATATTTCAGGTGATGGGAAGGATAAACTTACAACCAAGAATATTATATCCAGCAAGTTCTCATTCAGAGTTCACAACAAATCAAAAATTTTACAAATAAGCAAAAGCTAAGAGAATACAGTACCACCAAACCAGCTTTACAACAAAAGCTAAATGAATTTTTTTTAGGCAGAAAAAGGGACACAATTAGAAATAAGAAAATTACTAATGGGCAGCTTACTAGTAAAAGCAAACATATAATAAAGGTAGGAAATCATTCATATTTGTAAATATTTATGCACACAACATAGGAGCACTCACTATAATAAGGCAAATATTAACAGCCATAAAAGGAGAAATCAACAGTAGCACAGTAATAGTAAAGGAGTTTAACAGGTTGCTTTCATCAATGGATAAATCATTCAGACAGAAAAATCAGTGAGGAAACACAGGTCTTAAATGACATATTAGACCAAAAGTACTTCATTGATATTTATAGAACATTTCATCTGAAAGTAGCATAATACACATTCTTTTCAAGTGCATATGGAACTATCTCCAGGATAGATTACATACTGGGCTACAAAGTGAACTGTGGCAAATTTAAGAAAATTGAAATCATATCAAGCTTATTTTGTGACCATAATTATTTGAATTATAAGTCAGTGTCAAGAGGAAAAAAAACTGTAAAAACACAAAAATGTGGAGGTTAAACAACACATTACTAAGCAACCAATGGAACACTGAAGAAATTGAATAGGGAATTAAAAGAGAGAGAGAGAGAAAGACAAATGACAATGAAAATACAATAATCCAAAACATATGGGACATGGCAAAAGTGATTCTAAGAGGGAAATTTATGACAATACAATTTTACCCCAGGGACTAAAAATAATCCAAAATAAATAACCTAATCTTACATTTAAAGTGACTACAGAGACAAGAACAAAGAAGGCCCAAAGTTAGAAGAATCAAAGAGATCATAAAAATCAGAGAAGTAGTAAATGAAATAGAATATAAAAGATCGATGAAAGTCAAAGCTGGTTCTTTCAAAAGATAAACAAAATTGATAACCTTCTAGCTAGACTCATCAAGAGAAAAGGGAGAAGGCTCAAATCAATAAAACTAGAAATGAACAAGGAGAAGTTACCATAGACACAACAGAAACACAAAGAATCATAAGAAACTACTAAACCAACAGAATTAGAAAGAATCATAAGAAACTGCTAAACCAATCAAATGCCAAAAAACAGACAACCTAGAAAAAATGGACAAAGTCTTAGAAGGGTACAACCTTTGAAGACTGAACAAAGAAGAAATAGGAAATATGAACAGATCAATCACAAGTACTAAATTGAAACTGTGATTTAAAAACTTCCAACAAACAAAAGTCCAAGACCAGATGGCTTCATAGGCAAATTCTAATAAACATTTTGAGAAGAGTTAACATCTACCTTTATGCTGCTCCTAAGTCATGTCTAACTCCTTTTTGACCCCATGGACTGTAGCTTGCCAGGCTCCTCTGTCCATGGCATTTCCCAGGCAAGCATACTAGAGTGGGTTACCATTTCCTTCTCCAGGGGATATTCCCAACCCAAGGATCAAATTTGGATCCTGCATTGCAGGCAGATTCCTTACCACTGAGTCACCCTTACCCTTAAGAAACTATTATAAAAAATTACAGAGAAAGGAACACTCCCAAACTCATTATATGAGACCTCCATCACTTCAATATCAAAACAAGATAGAGATATTACAAAAAAGAAAATTACAGGCCAATATCACTGATGAGTACAGATGCCAAAATCCTCAATAAAATACTAGCAAAATCAAGTCCAACAACATATTAAAAGGATCATACATCATAATCAAGAGAGATTTACCTCAAGAATACAAGGACCCTTCAATATCTGCAAATCTATGAGTGTGATACACCACACAAATAAACTGAAGAATAAAAACCTTATGATTATCTCAATTCATGCAGAAAAAGATTTTGAGAAAACTCAGCACCCATTTATGATAAAAACTATCCAGACAGTGGGCATAGGAGGAGCCTATCTCAATATAATAAAGGCCATATATGAAAACCTATAGCCAGCATTATTCTCAGTGGTGAAACCTGAAAGCATTCCTTTTAAGATCAGTAACAAGACAAGGATGTCCACTCCTGCCACTTTTATTCAACTTAGTTTTGGAAGTATTAAACATGTCAATCATGTATTTTCATGAGAATCAAAAAAAAATAAAAGGAATCAAAATTGGATAAGAAATATAACTGTCACTGTTTGCACATGGCATGATACTCTACATAGAAAATACTAAAGATGCTACCAGAAAATTCTTAGAACCCATCAATAAATTAAGGAAAGTTGCCTGATACAAAATTAACACATAGCAATCTTTTGCATTTCTATACACTAACAGTGAATGATCAGAAAGATAAATTAAGGCAACATCTGATTTATCATTGCATCAAAAAGAATCAAATACATAGGAATAAATCTACCCAAGAAGGTAAAATATTTATACTCTGAAAACTATAATATATTGATGAAAATATCATGTATGACATAAATAGATGGAAATATAAACATGTTCTTGGACTGGAAGAATCAATATTGTCAAATGACTATACTACCCGAAACAATCTACAGATGCAATGCAATCCCTAACAAATTACCAATGGCATTTCTCACAGAACAAGAGCAAAATTTTTAACAAACTTTTTATGGAAATACAAAAGACTCCAAATAGTCAAAGTAATCTTGAGAAAGAAAAACACAGGTGGAGGAATTAAATGCCCTAACTTCAGACTTTACTACAAAGCTACAGTCATCAAAACAGTACAGTACAGTTCAGTTGCTCAGTCGTGTCCCGCTCTGCGACTCCATGGACTGCAGCACACCAGGCTTTCCTGTCCATCAACAAATCCCGGGGCTTGCTCAAACTCATGTCAATCGAGTCAGTGATGCCGTCCAACCATCTCATCCTCTGTCATTCCCTTCTCCTGCCTTCAAATGTTCCCAGAATCAGGGTCTTTTCCAATGAGTCATATCAGGTGGCCAAAGTACTGGAGTTTCAGCTTCAGCATCTGTCCTTTCAATGAATATTCAGGACTGATTTCCTTCAGGATTGATTGGTTTTATCTCCTTGTAGTCCAAGGGACTCTCAATAGTCTTCTCCAACACCACAATTCGAAAGCATCACTTCTTCAGTGCTCAGCTTTCTTTATAGTCCAACAGTCTCATCTACACGTGACAACTGGAAAAAACATAATTTTGACTAGATGGACATTTTTTGGCAAAGTCATGTCTCTGCTTTTTAATATGCTGTCTAGATTTGTCATAGCTTTTCTTCCAAGAAGCAAGTGTCTTTTTATTTCATGGCTGCAGTCACCATCTGCAGTGATTTTGGAGCTCAAGAAAATAAAGTCTGTCACTGTTTCCATTGTTTCCCCATCAGTTTGCCATGACGTGGTGGGACCAGATGCCATGATCTTCATTTTTTGAATGTTGAGTTTTAAGCCAACTTTTTCACTCTCTTTCACTTTCATCAAGAGGCTCTTTAGTTCTTCTTTGCTTTCTGCCATAAGTGTGGTGTCATCTGCATATCTGAGGTTATTGATATTTTTCCCAGCAATCTTGATTCTAGCTTGTGCTTCATCCAGTCTAGCATTTCACATGTTGTACTCTGTATATAAGTTAAATGAGCAGGGTTAAATAACCAGGTTTCTCTGGTGACTCAGCTGATAAAGAATCTGCCTGAAATGTGGGTACCTGGGCTTGATTTCTGAATTGAGAAGATGCCCCAGAGAAGGGAACAGCTACCCACTCAAGTATTCTGGCCTGGAGAATTCCATGGATGTATAATCCATGAGATTGCAAAGAGTCAGACATGTCTGAGCAAATTTTGCCTATCAAAACAATACAGTACTGGCACAAAAACAAATACAGATGAATGGAACCAGATAGAAAGGCCAGATATATGCCCACATACATTTGGTCAATTGATCTATGAAAAAGGAGGAAATAATAAGCAATGGATAAAAGAGAGTCTCTTCAATAGGTAGTGCTGGTAAAACTGGACAGCTCCATGCATAAAGAATGAAATTTGAAAACACCCTAATACCAAACACAAAGTTAACCTCAAAATGGATTAAAGACCTAAATGTAAGACTGCTGCTGCTAAGTCGCTTCAGTTGTGTCTGACTCTGTGCGACCCCATAGACTCCGCTGTCCCTGGGATTCTCCAGGCAAGAACACTGGAGTGGGTTGCCAGTTCCTTCTCCAATGCATGAAAGTGAAAAGTGAAAGCGAAGTCGCTCAGTTATGTCTGACTTTTAGCAACCACATGGACTGCAGCCTACCAGGCTCCTCTGTCCATGGGATTTTCCAGACAAGAGTACTGGAGTGGGATGCCATCGCCTTCTCCAAAATGTAAGGCTGGCTACTCTAAAACTCTTAGAGGAATACATGGGTAGATTGCTCTCTGACATAAACTGCAGCAAGATCTTTTTTTTAAAATGTAATTTATTTATTTAAATTAAAAAAATCTTACAATCTTTTGTTGGTTGCTGCCTTACAATAATTCAAATAAGCCACAATTATACATACATACCTTCTCTTTTTAGCTTCCCTTCCCTTCCCCCATCCCATCCCTTCAGCTCATCACAGAGAACCAGACCGGGTTCCCTGTGCTACACAGCAACTTCTAACCAGCTATCCATCTTATACCTGATAGTGTACATATGCTGATGCTGCTTTCTCTACTCTTCCCACTCATCCCTCCCCCACCATTCACCCATTTCCTAGAGTAAAGAAAATAAAAAGAAAAACAAACAAATGAGAGCTCAGTTCAGGTCAGTCACTCAGTCATGTCTGACTTTTGTGATCCCATGAACCACAGCACCCCAGGCCTCCCTGTCCATCACCAACTCCCAGAGTTCACCCATCATCAGTGATGCCATCCAACCATCTCATCCTCTGTTGTCCCCTTTTCCTCCTACCCTCAATCTTTCCCAGCATCGGGGTCTTTTCAAATGAGTCAGCTCTTTGCATCAGGTGGCCAAAGTATCGGAGTTGCAGCTTCAGCATCAGTCCTTCCATCAGTCCTGTGAACTAATCTCCTTTAGGATGGACTGGTTGGATCTCCTTGCAGTCCAATGGACTCTTGAGGAGTCTTCTCCAATACCACAGTTCAAACACCACACAGTTGATTCTTTGGCGCTCAGCTTTCTTTATAGTCCAACTCTTACATCTATACATGACCACTGGAAAAACCATAGCTTTGGCTAGATGGATCTATGGTGGTAAAGTAATATCTCTGCTTCTTAATATGCTGTCTAGGTTTGTCATAGCTTTTCTTTCAAGGAGCAAGCATCTTTTGATTTTGAGGCTGCAGTCACCATCTGCAGTGATTTTGGAGCCCCCAAAATAAAGTCTACCACTGTTTCCATTGTTTCCCCATCTATTTGCCATTAAGTGATGGGACTGGATGCCATAATCTTAGTTTTCTGAATACTGAATTTTAAGGCAACTTTTTCACTCTCCTTTTTCATTTTCATCAAGAGGCTCTTTAGTTCATCTTTGCTTTCTGCCATAAAGGTATTGTCATCTGAATATCTGAGGTTAAGCACAATAAATATTTGCTATGGCAACATTCTGATAAAAAGAAGACAATGAAAAAAGAAGAAGAAATCTTTGTTTACCATTGGTCATGAAATTATTTACCTGTGTTTTCTTCTAAAACCTTATATTTCTTTTGTCAATTAGGTTTATTAATTAATTAATGTGTATGATATACTATGATGGTCAATATTTGCTTTTCATATAAATTAGCTGCTTGGCCCAGCACCATTTATTAAAACATAACATCACTTCATTTCTCCACTGGTTGTCAGCGACAGTTTTGTCTTTGATTGCATATATGTGTGTTGAATTCTGGAATCTCTATTTTATTTTTTGGGCTTATTTACTATCCTTATGCAATACTACATTGCTGTGATTATTGCAGTTTTAACATAAATCTTGGTATCTGGAATTGTAAGTCCTCTGCTTAATATTCTTCATGATTATCTAACATTTTTTTCTTTCTTTCAGTTTTCTTGAGACATAATTAATATATTTTTAGGGTTTTTTCCTAGCTTCTTCTTTATTTCATATACATTTTAGGATCAATTCTGTAACTTTCACATAGACACCTACACAAACCTTGATAACTTAATTGTAATAGCACTAGAACTATAAATAAATTTAGGGAAACTTAACATTATACTATTACAATTAAAACAATGATAATTCTTTTGGACAGATTTGTAATCCAAATAATTGCAATGTTTTATAGAAAATTGGCAAAATTCACAAAGTGTCTTTTGAAGTCACTGAGTTTTGTTAGCTTAGAAAGATATCCTGGGCTCTTGAAAATCAAAACAAATAACTTCTGTCTTAAGGAAAATACATAACACAGTGAAAATGCTTCCTGATATACTTTTTTTCTTCTAAACATCGTATGTAATTGTATTGATCCATGGGGGTTCCATTACTGGCAAATGCTTACATAGAGCTTTCTGCTTTAACTGTGGTTTTATAAGTGTAAATTTCTGCTATAATGGTTGAATTTCCCACAGTGATATCAATGGAAGCTATTTAAGCACCATTTACAACAAAATAATGTCAAACAAAGGTCATTTCCTACTGACTGATAAGATGAGATGAAATTAAAATATTCATGTATAATGACAAAACCAAAGTCTGCAAAAAATTATCCTACCTACTGGAAAGTGTGATTAGTAAGTAGATCATTTATGTCCTGATCAAAACAAAATAATATTAGAAATTTTTTATCTTAACGACTTCAACTCTCATTCTTCATTGGAAAGATTGCCAATGAAAATTTTCAAGTTGGGGAATACTACTTTCTAATTTTTTACTTCAATATACACCTAATTTGACTACTACTATCTATCATCTATCATTTTAAATTCCTCTAGCAAAACTTGTATCCTTGTGTGCAGCATGTAGACATAACCAGCTCCTAAGGTTTCTATTAGGTGGGAAGAGATTTGTCTTCACTCCCCTCCTTTCTACCTTTTTCTACCTCTCCTCATGATTCCTGCCTCCCTATTCTCAAAAGTTTGCATACTGCTGCTGACAGTCTACTTGTGACTACATCCCAGAGATGGCTAGTGGTTTCTAATATCTGTGCCCCACTGACACTGCTAATTACACTTTCCAGTCCCTCTCTCAGATATGGCCATCACACTGAGTTCAGTAAAGTGCAATATTTACAAGTCTAGTCCTTAAAATCTCTTATTAAGATCCCCTTTCACTCACTCTTCCCTCCTCCATTAGCCAGATGCAAAGGTTCAGCTGAAGATTCAGAAGCCCTTAGTGATAGACATTTGATAAAAAGAACCTGGGTACCTAAAGGACTTTCAGGGCATCCCCTTACAACAGGCTCTACCCCAATTCACCTCCACATTGGACCTTGATGGGAATCAAAAACAGTTCACTATTTCATTAAGTCTTGGGGTTTGGGAATTGTTTGCAACAGAAATTAGCACATTTTGACAAATACAGTGCCTTTATTTCAGATCATTTGTCCACTCTCTATTTACCCTTGAGGACAGAGTTTAGGAAATTACAGATAGTTGGCTCAGTGCAGCCAAGGCCTATTTTTTACAGCCTACACTACAAAAATGTATTAAAAAAAATTTTTTTTAAGGAGTTGCTTGAAGAATGAAAAGGAGGAAGAGGACCAGGAAAAGGAGACACAATATAACAGATAACACGTGGGTGAAAATAAAAAATATTTACTATCTAGTGTTTTATTGAAGAAATTTGCCAGTCTCTGCTCTAGAATAGTATGAAAGTCCCAAATCTTTTGTAGAAGCCTTAGTATGCCAGAACTGCCCGTCATAAGATCCCCAATATCTACAGCAAGGATACTGACTGAACTCTACAACAATTTTCAGTACCCAGGTATCCAAACCTAGGGAGTCTGGGATGGACGTGTACACACTGCTATATTTAAGATGGGTAACCAAAGAGAACCTACTGTATGGCACATGGAACTCTTCTCAATGTTACGTGGCAGCCTACTTGGGAAAGGAGTTTAGGGGAGAACAGACACAAGTATATGTATGACTGAGTCCCTTTGATGTTCACCTGAAAGTATCACAACACTGTTAATCGGCTATTCCCCAATAAAAAATAAAAAGGTAAACAAAACAAGAAACAAAGCACACAGGGCTCTATAGAGATACAATCTTGACTTGGGGTGGGCACCCTAATGCAGCCCTGAGCCCCACTTTTTAACATGGGCTCCAAGGTGGCTCTCTTTTTGCTCAGAGTCTTACAGCTTTCCTTGGAGTAGGGTTATAAGCTTTTGGTTTTAATTCTTCAAGGGCTGAAAATCAATCTCAAATACTTAGGAAAGGAGAAAGTCCTCCCTATCTCTCTCATGCTTTTCATGGTCTAACTTATGTTTCGAACTTCTCCTATCAGAGTAAACTTTGTCCCCCAAAAATCTCTCTCAGACATAAAGACATGAATGGAGATTGAGTCTTGTTATTTACTTAGGGAGAGTGTATCTGAGTGGGTGTATGTTTGGTGTGCTTAAGGTGTTGTCTACGCTAGCATGCAGCCGGTTAAAAATAATCTTTTACACTTGCAGTTCTATAGGACTGACACTGAATAAAAGTATTTAAGATTTCAAGTGGCCAGTGAAGACGGTATCTATGCCAGGCATTGCCTTTCGAAAGTGTGAGTGCCCTATCCCTGGAATGATTTTTTAAAATTAGTAATTACTTAGTCGAATATATTTAAGAACATTTTGAAAAGTAAAACCTGAGGCACTGGAGACAGGAAGCAAGTACCACAGCCTCTCTTTGTGAGAGACTATTATATGCACCTCATGAAGATTGTGAGAGGCAGAAATCTTAGTACCTAACACAGGGATGAATTTTATAATGGTGGTATCTATCCCAAACAGTGATAAATCTGGCAACTGAGTTATCATAGAATATATTAAAAAAAAAAAAACAATTTTCAGTCAATGAAGAACTTTAAAATCTCTTGAAATCCAAATTAATGCAGGACTAAGTCGTTTAGTTAGAATAAATTTAAAAGGAAAAAAAATAGCATAAAAAAATGGGCTGATTGCCTAAATAACTCCAGACTTTCTGACACTTGCTGGCCATGCATTTTTTTATCTTGTCAATATTTTGTCTAAAAATAAAGCTTATCCCAGAGATAAGCAACTCTTATTTCTGGGATTCTAAGAAATCTCTGGGATTCTAAATAATTCTAAGAATCTGTGGGATTCTAAGCAATCATAGAAGTTTTAATGAGTTTATGTTGAAAAAAGTTTCCAAGAAGAATTAAGCTTTAAATTGTGGGTTTCACAGAATATGCTAAAAAGGCCAAATGTCATCATGCTATATAAATATTTTAAACTACATACCCATATTAGCGTAAATCACTTATTTCTCCAAAGTAAATGGACTGCTGAATGCAATGGCCCACTCTCCCTTCCATATTTGAGAGAGCTACCGCAGAGCCAAGAGACTCTTGTGCTCAGAAGAACACATGGATGAAACAAATCCTGTTGCCAAGCTCCCTCCAATGACTTCCAGGGAATTAACACTGACAGGTTTCCTGATGTCAGCTCATCTCCTCCACCAGGCTTTTTAGCCATTTTAATTCCCAGATGAATTGACTGGATAAACAAATCCACAGTAAGTTGACATCAAAAACTAATGCTTTCTTTTCTTTCAACAGATTCAATAACTTTAGTTTTTGGACAAGATTTGCCCTCTCAGGGAAAAGAATGTCAAAACCTTTTGTAAAACCCTAAAATTACTCTTACTTGTTCAAAGTTATTTTAGACAGAATGCTTGAAGACAAGATAATTGGCACATATACTCAGTGTTTAATGTTGCTGGTTTAAACTAGAAGGAACATGGCATACACATTTTTTCTGTGTTTCTGTGATAATGGTGATGTTTCTTAGTAGGTGAGAGTCTTAGGACTTATGGCAGGAATTTTAAAAATTTGCTCTTTTCCTAAAGGTATATTATTTTTGTAAAGAACACATTTTAACATATTTAAACATATTTTTATCATTCTAATAATGATTAATTTAAACTTCAGAGGTGAGCTAACGATGAAGTTCTGAAAAAGCCTGGCATCAAAGGTAACTCTTGGACAGTGCTAATGTGTATAGTACATGGTTAAAATCTAAAACCAGACATATGGCTTCTATAGGAGGGCAGTTTGCCTGAGTGAGCAGATCTGTACCCTGAGAATGAAACACTATCACTTGTTTACAGGCCATTCCTGTCTTTATCTGCTTGTCATAAAATAAACTGGGAGAAGTTTTCTTCTGGCATTTTATTCCCTTATTTTCCTTGTCACCTTTCTCTTGCCTTCAACAGCAGAGCCCTCTGAATGAGGACCTCTAAGAAGATTGCAGTTGTTTCTGCCCACTCAAGACTTTTGTCCTGTAATTCTGTACATACAGATCTCATATTTTCCAGTGTCAATTCTAATAAATTTGGTATTAAATTGATGTTCCCTAAACCAAAAGTTAATTTCTTTCCTTCCATAATAGTTTAGATTACCTACACATTTTAGAAGTATATTTTAAAAGCTTATTTACTGCTATTTAATGTATTTTATTTTCCCTTGCATTACTTCATAATACTTCATACTTTACTTGAAGAGTTAATGGTTTCATATAAAACTGAGTACAGCTATTTGAGTTTTTGTCTCTTTTCTTTTTAAAATTGATATGCAAAAGTTGTACATATTTAATCTATAACTTTTGATGAGTTTATACATAGGCACACACTGGTGATACCATCACTGCAATGGAGGTGCTAAACATATCCATCACTTAAAAAAAATTTCCTTCTGTTTGCATGTGTGCATGCCTGTGTTAGAGACACTTAATGTGAGAATTTTCCTCAACATATTTTAAAACACACAGTCCTGTATTTACGACGAGTCTCTAGAATTTATCCATTTTGCATAACTGAGACATATCCATCGAGTAAAAATCCCCTGTGGCCCTGTTCCCCTATGTATATTTCCTTATATTTTCAATGTTACCATGTTTTAGTAAAACAGTTATAAAAATCAAGTCTTTGTAGAAAATCCACCTAAAAATAGTAGTCTTAGTAAAACAACAATTTAATGTAATGCTATCTTTTATATACAATTTATTTTTTATATTCTTCTGTAGAATATCAATGCATCATTTTTTAAGAATGCTTGTGAAAGTACAAAGCTGTACTTCACTCACATCCTGAAGAAGACAAGAATCACTTAGAATACTTTGCTTCACACACACACACACACACACACACACACAATCCTTCATTAGGTCTGAAATGGCCTACAATCTTATACAAAATTATTTGAATCAAGCTACTTAGAAACTATTGAGAAACTATCAATGAAGAGAATTTGATAATTTAGATAGGAATCAACAAGAAAGGCCATTAATCATCCTGTTGCTAGAGCAAATATCACACTCTAGTGCTGCTTCTGAGATGATGGAAGGCTAGGCAAACAGGAAAACTGCTGTGGCTGTTAAGTGTTCAAGAATTTTTTTTCCAAGCAAAAGTAATGTGTATTATGTAGACAAGAAGAGGAGACAGAAATTGCTTTTGGGGAATTGTTTAAAGACAGCTATTTTTTCCCAGACTTGAGATATTTTGATCTAAGATCTTACATTTATAAAGCAATATAGAAAAAATGTAATAGCCATACCTACTTAACAACAATAACAAAAAACAACTTCTGTTACCTACATAGGAAATTGTAAGGAATGCATTGTTACTCTATCTAACCCAAAATAAAATTCACAAAAGTGGGTCAGTGGGAAACCTTCTGAGAGGTCATGCTAAATTTCAGGGGCAGAGATATTATGGAATAAATATAATTTATTAAATAGTAATTTAAGATGCAAGTTAGAATTCAAGCAATAAGATTCTGTGACAAATAGTGGACTTATGTTTCTTGTAAGTACATGAATTTAGACCTTTATCATGGTTTCTAATGACAGATGGGGATTAAAAAAAATAATATATTTAAATAGAATAGTCCCAGTAAACATCTAGATGCTATTTAGTGCCTAAAAAGGAAATGAAGAAAAGGAGAGAAGGGCAGGGACTGTTTGAGAATGAAGGAAGGATGGAGTGAGGAAAAAGAAAAGGAAAGAGGATAACAAAGAGAATAAACCCTTTCCTGAGGACTTTAGGAACTGTGATAGGTGATTTCACGTAAGCCACATGATCTCATTCTTAAAATAACTTTTGAGATAAATATTATTACTCCATTTATATAGATAAACTGAGATCCATGAAATATTTCTAAAGTAAACTGAAGCCAGGATTCAAATTCATTTTGACTGTTAAGCTCATTCATTTTTCGTGGTCTCATAATTCATCCTTGGGAATCATAGCGATTAATCTTCATGCATTTAAATGACTAATCATTGCTCAGTGAAGAGCATTTAAGTCCTAGAGCTGCTCACTGTCCATTCAGAGCTTGAATCTCCAAAGGGACCTCTGTGTTTTCGGCTCCAGATCATGTACAGGGGGTTTTAACTGTGGAATCCACATGTGGAAACCACGGAAGGCAATCCAAGGAGACTTCAATGTCTTTCAAATTGTTACTGACAAAGAAATCCCTTGGTGATGACCACTGTGTTCTGGGTTAGGAACAGTCATTTCCCTTTAACATAGAGAGTAGTGTAGCTTCTGAGAAGTAAGAATATCATTGTGGAGAAACATTCTCCTTTATAATTAACTTCTGGATTTCTAGATAAGATGTAACTGGCTTTTCATCTCAGTATTTCAATAATTTTCTATGCTACTCTCTCTGTCTCTGATTTTGTTCCCTATGCCAAGTTGTTCTCCCTTACAAGCTATACTCTCAGTTACTAACCTGACTTTCTCCCCATTTCATGTTCTTTTATCTGATCTTTTGAATCCTTGCTGTCTTTGCATCCTTCCATCATTGATTCCATCTTGGCTGCTTTTTTGAATTTGTCTCTTGCCCCTTTTTCATTTTAAAGCCTGCTGTGTTTTCTGGTTTGGGCCACCTTTCCCCCTAAAACACTGTATGGCATCATCAATTTCCCTCTTTTAACAAATCTTTCCCAACATCATACCAATAAGCTGTATCTCTAATCTATATCTCTCTTGCAACTGTCCTTTCCCAATCTCCTTTCCAGCAAAACTTTAAAAAAAATGTTGTCAGTGTTTGCTGCCTCTACTGTTCTCTTCTAATCTTTTTTCTGAATCCAGGCCAATCAGGCTTTTAATTCACTGAATCAGCTCTTGCCAAGTCTCCAATGACCTGTTCATTGCCAAGTACAATAGTCAATTCTCTGTTCTCATGTAATATTTAATAATATTGAGCATTTCTGAATTCTCACTTTCTTCGCTTGCCTTCTGGAATATCTCTGTCCTTCTCATTCTTTGTCTCTCTGTCTCTCTCCTACCTCCCCTCTCAGTACCCTTTTTCCTTACTAGTACTCCTTCACAATATCATTTGCTGGTCCTTACCAATCTCTCCTCACTCTGAATTGGAGGGTCCATGATTTAGCTCTCAGATGTCTTCCAGCACTCCCTAGATGATTTCAGCCAAATTAATAACTTTCAACTTTTAACAACTAAACTACCTGTTTCTGCTGAACTCCAGACTCATATACTCAACTGTCTACTTAGCATGTCCACTTGAATGTCAAATAGGCATCTTAGGCTTAACATGTCCAAACTAAATACCAATCTGTCACCATATTCATCCTACTAACTAAAACAACTTGATATTTGTTCAAAATGCATCTAGAATCTCACTACTTACCATCAGGTCTACCATTACTACCACTGCCCAAGCTACTATAATATTGTTTGCATTATACCAATAAGCTATTAACTAGTCCTTCTCCTTCTACACTTATTTCAGTATTTGGTTTATTTATTAGACAGCAGCTAGAAAGACCTTTTCACAAATGTAAGGTCAGGTCTTATTACTTTGTTGACCAGTGACTTTCCAGCTCACTGAGAGTAGCAGCCAGAGTCTTTGTTGTGGCTACAAAGCCAACCTTCCTCTTCCTGACTTTCCAGCCTTGACTCCTACCACTTCCCCCTCCCTGTTTATTCTACTTCAGTCACACAAGCTTTGTTGCTGTTCTGAGAAGAGCAACTTCAGGATTTTTGCACACAGAATTTCTGCTACCTGAAATGCTATTCCCCTGACTGTCTAATGGCTCCCTTCTTCACTTTGTTCAGGTCACTACTCTTCTGTTGCAACCATCAGAAAAACCTCCCTGACTCAGGGTTAAGGAGCACCACATCTCACCTTCATTTGTTTTGTTGAGTTTTTTTGTTAGCCATCTCATCTTCCTAGACTATAAACTCTAAATTCCTTGCCCATTTCTTTGANTGATAGGTAACTGTTTCATTTAATTTCATAGAGACAAAGTTAAAATAAGAACACAGACAAATATCTTTCATTTGAAAGAATAAGGAAAAAACCCTGAAAACTTCTAATGAAACATAAATAAATAAATAATTTACCTGATAAAAGAGTCCAAAACAACAATAATAATAATGCTAAATAAATTGGGGAAAAGAAATACAGTGAGAATTTTAACAAAGAACAAGAAAAAATATATTTTTTAAAAAAGAGCTAAAGAATAGAATAATTGAAGTGAAAAATACCTTAGAGGAAATTAACAGGAGGTTGGTAGATACAGAAAAACATAAGCAATCTGGAAGATAGACTAATAGACATTACCCCAGTGTAAAAAGAAAATTCTAAAGGTATCAAGAGAAAAACAAAAAGTCACATTCAAGGGAACTTCCATAACACTATCAACTGACTTTTTAGCAGAAACTTTGCAGACCAAAGGGAGAAGTGCTGAAAGTAAAAAACCTACCCCCTTGTGTACTCTACTCAACAAGGTTATCATTAAGAATGAAAAGAGAGATAAACAGCTTCTCAAACAAGGAAAAATAGAAAGAGTTCATCAATACTGAATTTTTACAGAAAGTGTTATAGGGTCTTTTTAAGTGAAAGAGAAAAGGATATAGAAAAACTACAAAACAATCAGAAAACAATTAACAAAATGGAAATGAATACCTATGTAACATACATGTCAATGATCACATTAAACATCAATGATGACTTATGGGATAAAAGCAAAAAAAAGTATGATCCATCTATATGGTGCCAGAGCTAAAGACATACACAGAGACTGAAAGTGAAAAGATATTACATGAACATGGAAATGAAAAGAAACCTGCAGCAGCAATGCTTATATTGGACAAACTGTATTTTGAAGCATAGACTATAATGAAAGACAAGAAAGGCTTTATATAATTTTAAAAGGATCAGTACAAGAAGAGGATATAATGTTGGCATACATAAATGTACCTAATACAGGAGCACATATTATATAAAGCAAACATTAACAGATGTAAAAGAGAAATTGACCATATTACAACAGTATTAGGGAGCTTTAGTGACCCACTTACATAAATGGATAGATCATCCACATAGAAAATCAGTAAGAAAACAGTGGCTTAAATTGAAACATTAGATCAGCTGGACTAAATAGGTTTCTATAGGACATTCCTTCCAAAAACAGAATAATAAATATTCTTTTCAAGTCCGTATGGAACATCTTCCAGAATATATCTCCTCCTAGGCACAAAACAAGTCTCAACAAGTTTAAGAGGATAGACAATTTTATAAAGCATCCTTTTTGATCACAGTGGTATGAAACTAGAAATCAGAAACTGGAAACTTTCCCTAGAAAGTCTTAGGGAAAAAAAAATGAAAAACACATACACATGGAGACTAAACAACATGATACTAAAAGACCAATGGGTTAATGAATAAATCAAAGACAAAATCAGGAAATATCTTGAAATAAAACACAACTTTCCAAAATCTATGGACTGCAGCAAAAACAGTTCTAAGAGAGAAGTTTATAGTGATACAAATCTACCTCAAGGAAAAAGAAAAATCTCTAATAAACAATTTAATTTACCTTCTAAAGGAATTGGAAAAAAAAAAAGAATAAACAAAGCTTAAAGTCAACAGAATGAAGGAAATAATAAAGCACAGAGAGAAAGTGAATAAACCCAAGAGCTATATTTTCTTTTTTTTTTATGAGCAAAATTGATACTCATTAAGAAAACAGAGAGAGGGCTCAAATAAACAGCATAAGAAATGAAAATGGAGAATTATAATCAATGTCAGAAAAACACAAATCATAAGACAATACTTTAGTTATGTGCCAGCAAATTGGACAACCTAGAAGAAATGATAAATTCCTAGAGATAAATAACCTTCCAAGGATGAATAGGAAAAATGGATAATCTGAACAAACTGATTTTTTACTGAAATTCAATAGATAATCAAAAGCTTCCAACAAACAAAATTCCAGCACTAGACGGCTTCACAGAGGAGTCTTACCAAACATAAAATGAGTCAATCCCTATCCATTCAAACTATCTTAAACAATTGGAAAAGACAGAGCACTCCCAAATTCATTCTGTGAGGCCAACATTAGTCTTATACGAAAACCAAACAAAGAAAGAAAGTTACAGACTAATATTCCTAGTGAATATAGATGCAAAAATCCTCCACAAACAATTAGCACACTAAATTCAAGAGTATACAGAAAGGATCATATGGCATGATAAAGTGGGGTTAATTTTCGGGGTGAAAGAATGATTCAGTATCTGCAAATCAATCAATGTGATATACCACATTAACAAAACAAAGGATAAAAATCCCATAATCATCTCAATAGATGCAGAAAAAGCACTCAACAAAATTCAGCAGCATTCATGACTAAAAACTTTCAACAAAGTTGGTATGGAGGAAACACCTCAATATAATAAAGGCCATTCATGACAAATCCACAGCTAATCTCATACTCAGTGATGAAGGCTAAAACTTTTCCTCTAAAATTAGGAAGAAGACAAGAATTTTCATTAACCATTTCTATTGAACATAGTTTTGGAAGTCCCATCCATAGCAATAACACAAGTGAAATAAATAAAGGCATTCAAATTAGAAGGGAATAAAAGAATTGTCACTGTTTATAGATGACATGCTCCTTGGAAGAAAAACTATGACAAACCCAGTCAGCATAATAAAAAGCAGAGACATTACTTTGCTGACAAAGGATCCTATAGTCAAGGTTATGGTTTTTCCAGTAGTCATGTATGGATGTGAGAGCTGGACCATAAAGAAGGTTGAGCACCAAAGAATTGATGCTTTTGAACTGTGGTGTTGGAAAAGACTCTTGAGAGTCCTTTGGACTGCAAAGAGATCAAACCAGTCACTCCTAAAGGAAATCAATCCTAAACATTCATGGGAAGGACTGATGCTGGAATTGAAGCTCTAGGAATTTGGCCACCTGATGCAAAGAGCTGACTCATTAGAAAATATCCTGATTCTGGGAAAGATTGAAGGCAGGAGGAGAAGGGGACGACAGAGGATGAGATGGTTGGATGGCATCACCAACTCAGTGGACATGAGTTTGAGTAAGGTCTGGAAGATGGTGAAGGACAGGGGAGCCTGCCATGCTGCAGTCCATGGGGTCACAAGGAGTTCGATATGACTGAGTGACTGAAAACAACAAATGATACGATATATAGAGAACCCCAAGACTCTAATAAAAAACTAATAATAAATTCACTGAAGCTGTAAAATACAGATTATTATACAAATATCTGTTGCTTTTCTATACACTAATAGTGAATTATCAAAATAAGAAAGCAAGAAAATAATCCCATTAACAATTGCATTAAAAAGAATAAAATACTTAGAAATAAACTCTCTAAGGAAGTAAAAGACCTATGCTCCAAAAAATGACATTAATGAAGGAAATTAAATATGATTCAAATTAATGTGCAGATATCTCATGTCCATGGATTGGAAGAATTAATATTGTTAAAATATCTCTACTACCCAACACAATCTACAGATTTAATTTTATCCTTATCAAAATGTTCATAACATTTTTCACATGTTTAGGGAAAATAATTCTAAAATTTGAGTGTAAGCACAGAAGACCCCAAGCAGCCAAAGAAATCTTGAGGAAAAGGAGAAAGAGCTGGAGGGCACAAAATCAGATAGATCAATGGAAAAGAATAGAGAACCCAGAAACAAACTCATACATATATTGTAAATTAATTATCAGTTACTTAAAGAAGGTAAAAATATGCAAGAGTGTCTCTTCAATAAGCAATATCAGGAAAACTAAAGAGCTACATGTAGAAGAAAGAAATTAGAACATTTTCTAATACCACATACAAAAATAAACTCAAATGGATTAAAGGCCGAAATGTAAGAATGGAACCTATAAAACTGCTAGAAGATATCATTATAAGACTTTAATATAAGTTTACAAGACTTTACATATAAGTCTTTACAAGACTTTAATATAAGTCTTGTGTGTGTTAGTCGCTTATCGTGTCCGACTCTTTATGACCCTGTGGACTGTAGCCCAGGCTCCTGTGTCTTTGTGATTCTCTAGGCAAGAACAGTAGAATAGATTGCCATTCTCTTCTCCAGGGTACATTTCCCACCTAGGAACTGAACCCAGGTGTCGTGCACTGAAGGCAAATTTTTTTATCACTGTTTCACCTACACTCCTAATATAAGTCTTAGGCTTATTTCTTTGGATCTATCTTGTCAAGCAATAGAAGCAAAAGCAAAAATAAGCAAATTTTACCTAATTAAACTAAAAAAAAAACTTTTGTATAGTGAAGAAAACCATAAAATGATAAATTATCTAACTCAAAGGAAGAAGATATTTGCCAATGTTTGAAAAAGGCTTAATATTCAAAATACCAAAGAGCCGATACAGTCCAAAATCAAAAAAGTAAAACAGCCAGTTTAAAAATTAGGAATCCATTTTCCCAAAGAAGACGAATTTGGCCAACAGGAACCTGCAAAAGATGCACAGCCTCACAATCATTAGGGAAATGCACATCAAAACCACAATGAGATATTGCCACAAACGTGTTAGAATGACTATCATCAAGAAGATCACAAGTAAAAAATGCTGAGGATGTGGAGAAAAGGGTATTCTAGTTCACTGTCAAAGGGGATGTAACTTGGTGCTGTTGATATGGAAAATAGTATGGAGCTTCCTCAAAAAATTCAAAATAGAACTACCATATGATTCTGCAATTCCTCCTCTGAGTGTACATTTGAGGAAAATGAAAACACTAATTTGAAAGATATATGCACCCCAGTGTTCATAGCCACTATTTATAATAATAAGATATGAAACAATCCCAGTGTCCATCAACAGATGGTTAGATTAAGATGTTGTAAATATACATATGTGAAAATAATATTATATTATGTATAGAAGACACAATGACAAAATGGTCTATTACTCAGCCATAAAAAGGAATGAAATATCACAATTTGCAACAATATGCATGGACTTGGAGGGTATTATGTTTAATGAAATCAGACAGATAAATATGGTATGTTTTCAGTTAATGGTAGAGTGCAAAAATAAAGGAAATGGATGGATATTAAAAAAAAACAGACGTGGATTCACAATAGAGAGGGTAAATCAGTGATTATTAATAAGGAAAGAGGTGAGAGGAAGAGTAAAAGAGGGGAAGGGGATTAACAGGGGTAAAGGTGCAAACTACTAAGAGTAGAATGAATATGATACAAAGATATAACATTCAGCACAGAGAATAATCAATATTTTATAATAACTTTGACTGCTATATGCTTAGTCACTTTGTAATGTCCGATTCTTTGCAAATTCATGGACTGTAGCCCACCAGGCTCCTCTGCCCGTGTGGATTCTCTAGGAATCAATACTGGAGTGGGTTGCCATCCATGACCTCCTCCAGGGGATATTCCCAACCCAGGGACTGAACCCATGTCTCCCACATTGCAGGCTGATTCTTTACCATTTGAGCCACCAGAAAAGCCCAAGAATACTGGAGTGGGTAGCCTACCCTTTCTCCAGGTGAACTTCCTGACCCAGGAATCAAACTGGGGTCTCCCGCATTGCAGGTGGATTCTTTACCAGCTGGGCTACCAGGGAAATCCATAATAACTTTAAATGGAGTATAATCTATAATATCACATCTCTATGTTTTACACATGAAACTAATATAACACTGGAAATCGATCATATGTCAATAAAAAGATTTTTCCACTCACCAGAAGTAATGATGAAAAGAATACTAAGAGGTAAAATTTCCTTATCATTGGAAATTTTTAACTAGAAATTAAATTAATTAAATTAAATCACATTTACAAAGCTAACTAAAGTACTCCTGGACTCTGTTGAAGGTAGCTTTGTACTATTCAGACTCTCATGGATTTTCTAAATATATTTACATTTTCTGAAATTGTTCAATTGCTGTTTTAATTTCTGTATTTTGATACATAATTCTCTGGAATATCTCCTTTACTTCCATTAAAAGCCAAACTCACAGAAAATGTAAATGCAAAAGGATACTAGTATTCTTTTCAACTCTTTCAATGAAAACAAACAATTTTTTTTTAGTGTAGCATGTCCAAACAAGCTTACATTGAAATTATGCACACATAAGCCATTTCTAAATAATAAAACTAGTTTTCCTTCAACTAACATACATAGCATTTCATTTCAGTTTTTTATATATATACATAACTGAAATAAAAATCTTATATATAAGCATATATACACATGGCTGTATATGTAGAAACATATATATGTATGTGTATGAGTGAGTGGAAGTCATTCAGTCGTGTCCAACTCTTTGGGATTCCATGGAATGTAGCCCACCAGACTCTTCTCTGTCCATGGGATTCTCCAGGCAAGAATATCGGAGTGGGTTGCCATTCCCTTCTCTAGGAAGGGAATCGTGTGTATGTATATATATGTGTGTGTGTGTGTGTTTGTATGTATATGTGTATATATATACGTGTGTATATATATATATATATATATAAGGTTTTTAATCTTATGTCTGCTTGGAAAAGTTTCTCTCTGCTTGAAAATATTTCTTTCTTTCTTTCTTTTCTTTCTCCTCAGCCTATACAGACTCATCTCTTTTCCTCCTTATTTCTAGACTGTCAGATTTACTATCAAAATCACAATGCCTCCTTTCGTCCATAGGCTTTCTGGGAGAATTTCATGGCCTATGCCTTGCACCTAGTCATGCACATCTCTTCTTTGGATTCACATAGAGAGAGACCAGGGCCGGATGAGTCAGAGTCTTTCAGGCCATGAGGAAAAAAAGTGTATTCTTTTCTTCTTAGAGATGGAAAGTTGTTATATTTTTGAGCATAGAACGACATATCTATTTATATTTTAAAATATCATTCTTTCTATTGCTGAGTAGGAAAATGATGGCAGAGAGCCAAAAGGAGGCAGTCAGCCAGGGGCACTTATCAAGCCAGAACTGACTGTATCTTGGGCTAAAGTTAGTAGTGAGGATATATTGTATTCAGATAATGTTCTCAAAAAGTATATAACTGGCATGAGAAAAACTTTAACTACATAAAAACTGGAAGTTGGGCTCTTAAATTATTACTTTATGTCCTCTCTCACTTGGTAATTACTAACATAAGGGAATATTTAAAAGGGCACAAAGTTGTTTTAGTGAGCATTTCTGCAAAAGGGCTGAGAGCAGTTGTTAGTAATCACTTTTGCATTTTTTGCCTTTTTTTTTTCAGGAAAAGAGGAAAAAATGGAGTCTTTAGCACTAAAGAAGTTACCAAAGTCGATGAAGTTATAAAGATACAGTTTATGCATGTGTTTATTTTTGCTAGTGCAATCACATCCCTTCATGGATCACAGCCTTGTCACAGTGAAAGGGCTTGTGTAACTCAATGAAGCTATGAGCCATACCATGCAGGGGCATGGAGACAGATGAGTCAGAGTGGAGAATTCTGACAAAATGTGGTCCATTGGAGGAAGATATGGAAAATCACACCAGTATCCTTGCCGTGAGAACCACATGAACAATATGAAAAGATAAATGATATGACACTTGTGCAATTACACAAGACTCATCTGTACTGCCTTTGGGTAAGTAAATACTTGACTTGGGAAACACATGTATTTTCTGAAAATATAAGCACTTTAGTGTATAAATGGAAAAGCATTAACAAAATAGAACTACATCACTACCATTAGTCTGCTTAGATATTAAATATATACGTTGTTGAGTGGCTTAGTTGTGTCTGACTCTCTGTGACCATATGGACTAGCATTTCTGTCCATGTGATTTCCCAGGAAAGAATACAGGAGTGGGTTAACATTTCTTTCTCCTTGGGATCTTCTTGACTCAGGGACTGAACCCAGGTCTTCTGCATTGGCAAGTGTATTCCTTAACATAGAGCAACCCCAGAATTCCATCTTCCCTCCTATCAGGGATTTTTGTACTCTCCAATATAAGAAGGGTATGGTATATAAGTTTTGGTGTCAAATAACTCAATAGAGTTCAGAATTAATGTCATCAACAGAAAAAAATCTGTACCTCAATTCTTTAACATGCTACTGGATATAAATTGGAGATCAGTGGAGAAATAATTCTAGAAAGAATGAGAAAGAGCCAAAGCAAAAACAACACCCAGTTGTGTATGTGACCAGTGATGGAACTAAAGTCTTATGCTATAAAGAACAATATTGCATAGGAAACTGGAATGTTAGGTCCACGAATCAAGGCAAATTGAAAGTGGTCAAACAGGAGATGGCAAGAGTAAACATCGACATTTTAGGAATTGTAAACTAAAACGGACTGAAATGGGTGAATTTAACTCAGGTGACCACTATATGTACTACTGTGGGCAAGAATCTCTTAGAAGAACTGGAGAAGGAATTGTATTCAACAAGAGTCCAAAATGCAGTTCTTGAATACAGTCTCATAAATGAGAGAATGATCTTTGTTAGTTTCCAAGGCAAACCATTCAATACAACAGTAATCCAAGTCTCTGCCCCAACCAGTAATGCTGAAGAAGTTGCAGTTGAATGGTTCTATGAAGACTTACAAGGCCTTTTAGAAATAACACCCAACAAAGATGTCCTTTTCATTATAGGGGACTAGAATGCAAAAGTAGGAAGTCAGGAGATACCTGGAGTAACAGGCAAATTTGGCCTTGGAGTACAAAATGAAACAGGTCAAAGGCTAACAGAGTTTTCCCAAGAGAACACACTGGTCATAGCAAACACCCTTTTCCAACAACACAAGAGAAGACTCTACACATGGACATCATGAATGTCATGGATGGTCAATACTAGATTGGGAACTCATGTACACCTGAGATGAAAAATAAATAAATAAATAAATAAAATCAGACTGATTATACACTTTGCAGCCAAAGATGGAGAAGCTCTATACAGTCATCAAACACAAAACTGGGAGCTGACTGTGGCTCAGATCATGAACTCCTTATTGCCAATTTCAGACTTAAATTGAAGAAAGTAGGGAAAACCTCTAGACCATTCAGGTATGACCTAAATCATATCTCTTATGATTATACAGTGGAAGTGACAAATAGATTCAAGGGACTAGATCTGAGGGACAGAGTGTCTGAAAAAACTATAGACTGAGATTCTTGATACTGTACAGAAGGTAGTGGTCAAGACCATCTTCAAGAGAAAAAAAAATGCAAAAAGACAATATGGTTGTCTGAGGAGGCCTTACAAATAGCTGAGAAATAAAAGAACTGAAAGACAAAGGAGTTAAGACTTACCCATTTGAATGCAGAGTTCCAAAGAATAGCAACGAGAGACAAGAAAGCCTTCCTCAGTAATCAATGAAAAGAAACAAAGGAAAACAATAGAATGGGAAAGACTAGAGATCTCTTCAAGAAAATTAGAGATACCAAGGGAATATTTCATGCAAAGATGAGCACAATAAAGGACAGAAAAGGTATGGGCCTAATAGAAGCAAAAGAAATTAAGAAGAGGTGGCAAGAATACACAGAAGAACTATACAAAAAAGATTTTCATGACTGAGATAACCATGATTGTGTGATCATTCACCTAGAGACAGACATCCTGGAATGAGAAGTCAAGTGGTCCTTAGGAAGCATCACTATGAACAAACTAGTGAAGATGATGGAATTCCAGTCGAGCTATTTCAAGTCCTAAAAGATGATGCTGTGAAAGTGCTGCACTCAATATGCCAGCAAATTTGGAAAACTCAGCAGTGGCCACAGGACTGGAGAAGGTCAGTTTTCATTCCAATCCCAAAGAAAGGCTATTCCAAAGAATGCTCAAACTACCTCACAATTGCACTCTTCTCACACACTAGTAAAGTAATGCTCAAAATTCTCCAAGCCAGGATTCAACAGTACATGAACCATGAGCTTCCAGATGTTCAAGCTGGATTTAGACAAGGTCGAGGAGGCAGAGATCAAATTGCCAACATCTGTTGGATAATGGAAAAAGCAAGAGTTTCAGAAAAGTATCTGATTCTGCTTTATTGACTACAAAGCCTTGGACTATGTGGATGACAACAAACTGTGGAAAATTCTTAAAGAGATGGGAACACCAGACCACCTTACCTGCCTCCTGAGAAATCTGTATGCAGGTCAAGAAGCAACAGTTAAAATTGGACATGGAATAATAGACTGGTTCCAAATTGGGAAAGGAATACTTCAAGGCTGTATACTTTCACACTGCTTATTTAATTTATATGCAGAGTGAGTGAAAGTCACTCAGTCATGTCCTACTCTTTGTGACCTCATGGCCTATACAGTCCATGGAATTTTCCAGGTCAGAATACTGGAGTGGATAGCCTTTCCCTTCTCTGGGGGATCTTCCCAACCCAGGGATCGAACCCAGGTACCCCACACTGTGCGGATTTTTTACCAGCTGAGCCACAAGGGAAGCCCAGAGTACATCCTTAGAAATACTATACTGGATGAAGCATAAGCTGAAATCAAGATTGCCAGGAGACATAGCAATAACCTCAGATATGCAGATGACACCACACTTATGGCAGAAAGCAAAGAAGAAGTAAAGAGCCTCTTGATGAAATTGAAAGAGGAGAGTGAAAAAATTGCCTTAAAACTCAACATTCAGAAAACATCAACATCAGGAAAGATCATGGCATCTGGTCCTATCACTTCATGGCAAAAAAATGGGAAACAATGGAAACAGTGACAGACTTTATTTTGGGGGAGGTGCAAAATCACTGCAGACAGTGAATGAAGCCATGAAATTAAAGACCCTTGCTCCTTGGAAGGAAAGTTATGACCAACCTAGATAGAATATTATAAAGCAGAGACATTACTTTGCCAACACAGCCTGGCATGCTGCGGTCCACTAGGTCTCAAAGAGTTGGATACGACTGAGTGGCTGAATTGAACAAGAAAATATCTATACCTCAATTTTTAAACATCTTTTTTGTCCAGACACCCTAATCTTTTATTCAGGATGTTTTTTTAGATGACTGGCAGGGAGGATTGGTGAGTCTATTAAAACCAGAATGCTTCCTCTGTCCCATTATAACCAGTGTCTACACAGAAACTTGGAGTCTATCTGGAGAATTCCCTATATACTGACAGGTTTTTTTTTACCTTTTGAGTTCAGTTCAGTCACTCAGTCGTATATGACTCTTTGTCACCCCGTGGACTGCAGCATGCCAGGCTTCCCTGTCCATCACCAACTCCCGGAGCTTGCTCAAACTCACATCCATCAAGTCAGTGATGCCATCCAACCATCTCATCCTCTGTCATCCTCTTCTCTTCCAACCTTCGATCTTTCCCAGCATCAGGGTCTTTTCTAGTGATCAGTTCTTCACATCAGGTGGCCAGAGTATTGGAGTTTCAGCTTCAACATCAGTCCTTGCAATGAGAACCCAGGACTGAGCGCCTTTAGGATGCACTGCTTGGATCTCCTTGCAGTCCAAGGGACTCTCAAGAGTCTTCTCCAACACCACAGTTCAAAAGCATCAATTCTTTGGTGCTCAGCCTTCTTTACAGTCCAACTCTCACATCCATACATGACCACTGGAAAAACCATATCTTTGACTAGATGGACCTTTGTTGGCCAAGTAATGACTCTGCTTTTGAATATGCTATCTAGGTTGGTCATAACTTTTCTTCCAAGGAGTAAGGGTCTTTTAATTTCATGGCTACAGTCACCATATGCAGTGATTTTTGGAGCCCTCCCAAATAAAGTCTGTCATTGTTTCCATTGTTTTCCCATCTATTTGCCATGAATTGATGGGACCAGATGCCAAGATCTTAGTTCTCTGAATGTTTGAGTTTTAAGCCAACTTTTTCACTCTCCTCTTTCACTTTCATCAAGAGGCTTTTTAATTCTTCTTTGCTTTCTGCCATAAGGGTGGTGTCATCTGCATATCTGAGATTATTAATATTTCTCCCAGCAATCTTGATTCCAGCTTATGCCTCATCCAGCCCAGCATTTCTCATGATGTACTCTGCATATAAGTTAAATAATCAGGGTGATAATATACAGCCTTGATGCACTCCTTTCCTGTTGTGGAACCAATCTGTTCTTCATGTCCAGTTCTAACTGTTGCTTTTTGACCTGAATACAGATGTCTCAGAAGACAGGTCAGGTTGTCTGGTATTTCCATCTCTTGAAGAATTTTCCACAGTTTGTTGTCATCCATGCAGTCAAAGGCTTTGGCATAGTCAATAAAGCAGAAGTGNATGCACTCCTTTCCTGTTGTGGAACCAATCTGTTCTTCATGTCCAGTTCTAACTGTTGCTTTTTGACCTGAATACAGATGTCTCAGAAGACAGGTCAGGTTGTCTGGTATTTCCATCTCTTGAAGAATTTTCCACAGTTTGTTGTCATCCATGCAGTCAAAGGCTTTGGCATAGTCAATAAAGCAGAAGTGAGAGGGTTGTGAATATCTGTCTTGTGTGTTCATAGTTTGGCAAACAATGTAAATTTTGAAACAGATTTTAAGAATAAAATGGGAAATTACATGGCTACCATTGGGAATAGTTATAAATAATATTTTGAGTGTGTTTACTTCCTAGATTGATTGTACAATTTTTTTTTCTTTTTTGTTTAAGCTGTGAATTTCACTTGGCACAGCTTCCGAGAATGATAGGGGAATTTAGAAGCCGATAGAGTAGGCTTGATAGAATACAAATTTGGGTGACTCCACCTTGTAAGTGGGAACATCATGCTTACTTAGGCAAAATACACATGTTATTGTGTTGATTCGACTTTTTGCATAAATGATTCAAATAGAAGTCACTATAACAAAGGAAGAAAGAGGAAATGAATATTGACTTGCTGAACTTGAGCACTCCAGTCCCCTATAATGAAAAGGACATCTTTTTTTATTCTTGGGTGTTAGTTCTAAATCTTGTAGGTCTTCATAAAACTGTTCAACTTCAGCTTCTTCAGCGTTACTGGTTGGGGCATAGATTTGNGAAGAAGGGGACGACCGAGGTTGAGATGGCTGGGTGGCATCACTGACTGGATGGACGTGAGTCTGAGTGAAGTCCGGGAGATGGTGATGGACAGGGAGGCCTGGCGTGCTGCAATTCATGTGGTCGCAAAGAGTCGGACATGACTGAGCGACTGAACTGAACTGAACTTGAGCACTGTTGAACTTGAGTAAACTGTAGTGAAGACAGAAAGTAATTCAGAGAATGGTGGAATCAGAATGTAAATATCTGGATTTGAACAACAGCCTTAACCCTCAGAATTGTGACCTTGGGCAAGCTACTTGCTTTCTCTGGTTTCAGTATCCTGATGCCTGTTTTAAAGATTAATCATCAAATCCTGTCTCAAAAAGAGCCTGGCACACAAGCTTTTGAATCTGAGAACTCATTGTTCTTTTCTTCCAAGTTACCTGGCTTTTCCTATATTTCATTATTTTTGAAAGTTCTGGCTTAACTATCAGTAATGTTGTGAAGTAAATCCAAAGTAAGATAAGCTTAAAAGGAAGGATACTGAATGAGCTGTGTACTTTTTCTCATTTCTTTTTCTGGAAAGTTCTCCTAAAGATTTGTACCATATACATCATTTTATTCTTTTAGTGGTTCCTATACTTTGAAAATTGTCTTTCAGCTAATTTCATTTAATTATCCACGTATAAAGCTATTGACTTCTGCTACTCTTGTTACTATTATTTGATGGTTTTGATCCAGATATCTTTTGTAGCTGTCAGATATTTTAGAACAGTTTTTCCACCTTTAAAACAGTGATCATCCAGATACATTTGAGGAACATAATATGTTTAACTGATCTTTCAAAATAAGTAGAATACTATGATTAAAAACAGATAATTATTATAAAATTGAAGGTGCCTTTTCAAATTTTAGTTATGCTTCAATAATTATAATTTCTAAGAGTTCTAATATTCTGCCCCTAAGATGATACTGGAGCAGGTCACTGAGCGGACATGACCCCCAGTTGACCCTTGATTTGGACCCAGGCAATCAGAGGCTCCTCATCCTCAATCCCGGTCTTTGAATGTATGTTCTGCCTGCCATTGTTGCTCAAGGCTGTAGTCTTGAGAAAGCAATGTGGTGCTGAGACCATCTGGATGGTGTACACGAGTGAACCCAGTTTAAGGTCTTTATATATACTTTTAAGTTTTTGGTGTGCCAAGGCGGGTGGAAGTTTCATCTTGTGACCACCCAAGACAAGTCTCATTTTAAGTTTCCTTGCTTATTAAACCTGGCATCTACCAATCTTCTGTGGTCTGCCTCTTTCTTTGATCTTTCCTTGCCCTCTGGGTATGAGGTCCAGTTTCAGATTTTCATCTGGGAAGCTCCTGAGTTTGCAAACCAACAGGTGATGTGCCTGATTTCTCTACCTCTCCTTCCTGCCTGAAGATGTGTCATTTAGCTCTGATATTCCTTTTTGATTTTGTGTGTGTGTGTGTGTATGGTAATTTATTCCTTGACCAATATGTTTTAAATTTTTTTCCTTGGAAGGATATATCAGTAGTTTACTTTATGAGACTTGCATTTCTAAAATTATGTTTCTTCTGTCCTTTCAAATAAATGGAAAAGTGGATTTGACTCCCAGGAAGAAAGTCAAGAGTTCAGTGAAAGCTCAGTGTCAGAATGAGATACTTTTATTTGTATTCCAGTTAAGACAAAGACTGGCAATATTAAGTCTTAAGACTTATAAAATATTTCTAATGCAATGACTTTTTACACCTGTTTCATTGGTGTTATTAACACTAAATACCTCTAGGAAATCTCCAGTGTTGTGTGTTTACTTATCTGGGACAAGAAAAGAGAGGACAAATTTATAAACATGTTTTTAATCCACAGATATCAAGTGGTAGCAAAAGAATTGCTATGGTGGACAAAACCTTAGGGCGATAATAGAGAAAAAGACAGAGGAATGAATAGCGTGTCATCCCAGGAGAATATTTTTTATCTTTACAGGATTAATTTTATTTTTTATTTATTTTTATTAAAGTATAGTTGATTTACAACATTGTATAGTTTCAAGTGTACAACAAAATGATTCAGTTATACACACACACACATATATGTATTCTTTTCCTTTATCAGCTCAGCTCAGTTCATTTCAGTCCCTCAGTCGTGTCCGACTCTTTGCCACCCCATGAATCGCAACATGCCAGGCCTCCCTGTCCATCACCAACTCCTGGAGTTCACTCAGACCCACGTCCATCGAGTCCGTGATGCCATCCAGCCATCTCATCCTCGGTCGTCCCCTTCTCCTCCTGCCCCAATCCCTCCCAGCATCAGAGTCTTTTCCAGTGAGTTAACTCTTCGCATGAGGTGGCCAAAGTACTGGAGTTTCAGCTTTAGCATCATTCCTTCCAAAGAAATCCCAGGGCTGATCTCCTTCAGAATGGACTGGTTGGATATCCTTGCAGTCCAAGGGACTCTCAAGAGTCTTCTCCAACACCACAGTTCAAAAGCATCAATTCTTCAGTGCTCAGCCTTCTTCAAAGTCCAACTCTCACATCCATACATGACTACTGGAAAAACCATAGCCTTGACTAGACGGACCTTAGTCGGCAAAGTAATGTCTCTGTTTTTCAATATGCTATCTAGGTTGGTCATAACGTTTCTTTTCATGACTTCAGTCACCATTTGCAGTGATTTTGGAGCCCCCCAAAATAAAGTCTGACACTGTTTCCACTGTTTCCCTATCTATTTCCCATGAAGTGATAGGACCAGATGCCTTTTGTAGGTTATTACAAAATATGGAGCACTGTTTCCTGTACTATACAGTTGGTCCTTGTTGGTTATGTACTTTATATATAGTAGTGTGTATATGTTAATCCCAAACTTCTAATTTACCCTCTCTCCACTTTTTCCCTTTGGTAACCAAAAATTGGTTTTCTGTGTCTGTGGATCTATTTCTATTTTGTGTATAAGCTCATTTAATCTTTTTTTTTTTTAAGATTTCACATATGAGTGGTTTGTATTTCTCAGTCTGACCTACTTCACTTAGTATGATAACCTCTAGGTCTATCCATGATCCTGCAAATAGTGTTACTTTATTATTATTTTTTTTATTTTTTGGACTTCCTGGGTGGCTCAGACAATAAAGTGTCTGCTTACAATGCAGGAGACCTGGAATCTAGCCTTGGATCGGGTAGACCGTCTGGAGAAGGAAATGGCAACCCACTGCAGTACTCTTGCCTGGAAAATCCGTGGATGGAGAAGTCTGGTAGGCTGCAGTCCATGGCAACACAAAGAGTCGGACACGACTGAGTGACTTCACTTTCATTTTTCACTTTGTTCTTTTTTAGGCTTGAGTAATACTCCATTGTCAGGAAAGACAATGGCACCCCATTCCAGTAGTCTTGCCTGGAAAATCCCATGGATGGAGGAGCCTGGTAAGCTCCAGTCCATGGGGTCACTAAGTTGGACATGACTGAGCAACTTCACTTTCACTTTTCATTTTCATGCATTGGAGAAGGAAATGGCAACCTACTCCAGTGTTCTTGCCTGGAGAATGCCATGGACTGAGGAGCCTGGTGGGCTTCCATCTATGGGGTCGCACAGAGTTGGACATGACTGAAGCAACTTAGCAGCAGCAGCAGCAGTACTCCATTGTATAAATATACCACATCTTCTTTATCCATTTATGTGTCAGTGGACATCTATGTCACTTCTATGTCCTGGCTATTGTAAATAGTGCTGCAATGAACATTTTAAAATTATTTTTTCTGTAGATATATACCCAGAAATGGGATTGAGGAATCATATGTTAGCTTTACTTTTAGTTTTCTTAAGAAAGTCCATACTGTTTTCCACACCAATTTACATTCTCACCAACAGTGTGAGAGGGCTCCTTTTTTCTCCATTCTCTCTTTTATTTGTAGCATTTATTATTTGTAGATATTTTATGATGGCCAAATCAGTGTGAGATGATACCAAATTTTTTGATTTGCATTTCTCTAATAATCAGTGATGTTGAACATCTTTTCATATGCCTTTAGCCATTCGTATGCCTTCTTTACAAAGTGAAAGTAACTCGGTCATGTCCAACTGTTTGCAACTGCATGGACAATTCAGTCCATGGAATTCTCTAGGCCAGAATACTGGAATGGGTAGCCTTTCCCTACTCCAAGAGATCTTCCCACCCAAGGATAAAACCCAGGTCTCCCACATTCCAGGTTAATTCTTTACCAACCGAGTCACAAAGGAAGCCCCCAAATACTGGAGTGTGTAGCCTATCCCTTCTCCAGGGGATCTTCCTGACCGAGGGTATGAACTGGGGTCTCATGCATTGTCGGCGGATTCTTTACCAACTGAACTATCAGGGATCTTCTTTAGAGAAATTCTATTTAGACTTTCTGCCCAACTTTTGATTGTATTGTTTGTCTTTTATCATATCCAGCTATTTGAGCTGTTTGTATATTTTGGAATTTAATCCTTTTTCAGGTACCTAACCTGCAAATCGGAGAAGGCAATGGCATCCCACTCCAGTACTTTTGCCTGGAAAATCCCATGGACAGAAAAGCCTGGTAGGCTACAGTCCATGGGGTCGCGAAGAGTCGGATACGACTGAGCGACCTCACTTTCACTTTTCATTTTCATTTTCATGCGTTGGAGAAGAAAATGACAACCCACTCCAATGTTCTTGCCTGGAGAATCCCTGGGACGGCAGAGCCTGGTTGGCTGTCGTCTATGGAGTCACACAGAGTCGGACACGACTGAAGTGACTTAGCAGCAGCAGTAGCAGCAACCTGCAAATATTTTCTCCCATTCTGTAAACCGTCTTTCATTTTGTTTATGGTTTCCTGTGCAAAAGCTTTTAAACTTAATTAGGTTCCATTTGTTTATGTTTCCATTACTCTAAGAGATGAATAATAAAAAAAAATTACTGCTGCTATTTAGGTCAAAGAGTGTTACCTGTTTTCCTCTAATATTATCATAGTATTTGGCCTTACATTTAGATCTTTAACCCATTTTGAGTTTATATTTTTGTGTGGTGTAGAGAATATTCTAATTTCACTCTGTTACATATAACTGTCCTATTTTCCCAACACTATCTATTAAAGTGTCTTTTCTCCATTTTATATTCTTGCCTTCTTTGTTATAGATTAATTCACCATAGGTGCATCGGTTTATTCAGGGCTTTCTATTCGGTTCCATGGATCTATATTTCTGTTTTTGTGCCAGTACCATAATCTTTGACTGCAATTTTGTAGTATAGTCTTAAGTCAGGGAGTCTGATTCTTCCAGCTCCTCTTTTTTTTTTTTCCCTCTCTCTCTCTCTCAATATTGTTTTGACTATTTGGGGCCTTTTGTATTTCCATATGACCTTTAAATTTTTTTCTAGTTTTGTGTAAAATGCCATTGGTGACTTCACAGGAATTGCATTGAATCTGTAGATTGTTTTGCATAGTATAATTCTTTTGACAATATTAATTCTTCCAGTCCAAGAACGTGACATATCTTTCTCTCTGTTTGTGTCATCTTTGATTTCTTTCATCAGTGTCTTATAGTTTTTGGAGTGTTTTGCCTCCTTGTGTGTGTGTGTGTGTGTGTGTGTGTGTGTGTGTGTGTTAGTTGCTTAGTCATGTCCGACTCTTTGCAACCCCATAGACTGTAGCCCATCAGGTCCCTCCGTCCATGGGATTCTCCAGGCATGAACATTGGAGTGGGCTGCCATTACCTTCTCCAAAATGAACTATAGAAGGTAGGTTTATTCCTAAGTTTTTATAAGTTTTGATGTGATGGTAAACGAAATTTTCTCCTTAACATTTCTTTCTTATTTTTTGTTGTTAGAGTATAGCAATTCAATAGAGTTCTGTGTATTCATTTTGTATCCTGTCAGTTTACTGAATTAATTGATGAGCTCTAGCAGTCTTCCAGTAGTGTCTTTACAGTTTCTATGTATAGTATCTTGTCATCTGCGAACAGTGACAGTTTTTCTTCTTTTGCAGTTTGTATCCATTTTATTTGTCTTCTCTGATAGATGGGTTAGGACTTCCAAAACTATGTTGAAAAAAAGTGGCAATAATAGATATCCTTGACTTTTTTTAATCTTCCTGGAGAATATTTTTAGAATGATGCCTCTATAAGCATTTGTCATAGTCTCTAAACTAGCTCTTCAAATATTTCACAACTGCAGGAAAAATTCCCTTATAGTGCTACAATCTTTTAAAAGGTAAATAATACTACAAAATAGAAGTAATCCCCCCCCACACCCCATCCCACCTCCTCTCTCTAACTTTCAGCTTCTGTTTCCCTGAGACAAAACTTGTTAACCCTATAGATGACTTTTTTTTATTTTTTTACTATTTATTCTAATCATAAACTGTAGGTTTATTCTATAAACCATGTATTCTCTACTTGTCATTTTCAAAACATCTAAACATGAAGATTAAAATTTCTTAGGTTAATCTCTTTTAGGTATCCCAAACCTGCTCCACTCTTCTGCTCTCTCTTCTTATAAAACCATTTAGGCAAATTTTAACGAAATGGAAACTTGTGTTCTGTTATTGTTCATTCACACAGTCGTGTCGACTCTTTTTGACCCCATGGACTGCAGCATGCCAGGCTTCCCTGTCCTTCACCATCTCTTGGAGCTTGCTCAAACTCATGTCCATTGTGTCAGTGATGCCATCCAACCATCTTGTCCTCTGTCATCCCCCTCTCCTGTCTTCAATCTTTCCCAGCTTCAGGGTCTTTTCCAATGAGTCAGCTCTTCGCATCAGGTAGTAAAGTATTGGAGCTTCAGCTTCAGCATGAGTCCTTCCAATGAATATTCAGGACTGATTTCCTTTAGGAAGGACTGGTTTGATCTTGCAGTCCAAGGGACTCTCCAACACCACAGTTCAAAAGTATCAACTCTTTGGCACTCAGTCTTCTTTATGGTTCAACTCACATCTGTACATGACTACTGGAAAAACCACAGCTTTGACTATATGGACTTTGTTGGCAAAGTAACGTCTCTGGTTTAAATATACTCTCTCTTTTTGTCATACTTTTTCCTCCAAGGAGCAAGTGTCTTAATTTCAAGCTGCAGTAACAATCTCCAGTGATTTTGGAGCTCAAGAAAATAGTCTGTCAATTTCCATTGTTTCCCCATCTCTTTGCCATGAAGTGATGGGACTGGATGCCATGTCCTTCGTTTTTTGAAGATGCTGAGTTTTAAGTCAGATTTTTTCACTCTCCTCTTTCACCATCATCAAGAGTCTCTTTAGTTCCTTTTTGCTTTCTGCCATAAGGGTGGTTTGTCATCTATATATCAGAGCTATGGATATTTCTTCTAGCAATTTTGATTCCAGCTTGAAATTCATCCAGTCCAGCATTTCACATGATGTATTATGCATAGAAGTTAAATAAGCAAGGTGAAAATATACAGTCTTAATATACTTCTTTCCCAATTTTGAACCAGTCTGTTGTTCCATGGCTGGTTCCAGCTGTTGCTTGTTGACCTGAACACAGGTTTCTCAGGAGCAAGTAAGGTATTCCCATCTCTAAGAATTTTCCAGTTTGTTGTGATCCACACAGTGAAAGTCTTCAGCATAGTCAATGAAGCAGAAGTAGACATTCTCTTATTTTTCTATGATCAAATGGATGTTGGCAATTTGATCTTTGGTTCCTCTGTCTTTTCTAAATCCAGCTTTCATATCTGGAAGTTCTTGGTTCCCATACTGTTGAAGCCTAACTTGAAGATTTTCGAGAATTACCTTGCTAGCATGTAAAATGAGGGCAATTGTGTCTAGTTTTAACATTCAATTGGCATTGTCCTTTTTGGGATTAAAATGAAAACTGAAATTTTCCAATCCTGTGGCCACTAATGAGTTTTCAAAATTTCCTGGCATACTGAGGGCAGCACTTTAACAGCATCATCTTTTAGGATTTGAAACAGCTTGGCTGGAATTCCATCACTTCCACTAGCTTTGTTAGTTCTTCTGTGTATTTTTGCCACCTCTTCTTAATCTCTTCCGCTTCTGTTAATTTCATAAAATTTCTGTTCTTTTTTATGCCCATCTTTGCATGAAAAGTTCCCTTGGTATCTCTAATTTTCTGGAAGAGATCTCTAGTCTTTCCCACTCTTCTGTTTTCCTCTATTTCCTTGTGTTTTTTACTTCAGAAGGCTTCCTTATCTCTCTTTGCTATACCTTGGAAGTCTGCATTTACATGGGTATATCTTTTTCTCCTCTGATTTTCACTTCTCTTCTTTTCTCAGTTATTTGTAACAACTCCTCAGACAACCATTTTGCCCTTTTGTATTTCTTTTTCTTGCAGATGGTTTAAATCTTTGCCTCTCATACAATGTTACAAACTTATGTCCATAGTACTTCAGGCACTCTTTCAGAACTAATCCCTTGAATCTAATTGTCACTTCCACTGCATAATCATGAGGGATTTGATTTATGTAATACTTGAATGGTCTAGTGGTTTTCCCCACTTTCTTCAATTTAAGCCTGAATTTGCAATAAAGAACTCATGATCTGAGCCACAGTCAGCTCCAGATCTTGTTTTTGCTGACTGCATAGAGATTCTGCACATTCAGCAGCAAATATGATCAATCCTATTTTGATACTGACTATCTGGTTATGTCCGTGTATAGAGTCTTCTTTCTGTTGTTGGAAGAAGGTGTTTGCTTATGAGCAGGGCATTTTCTTGGCAAAACTTTGTTAACCTTGGCCCTCCTTCATTTTGTACTCCAAGGCCAAACTTGCCAGTTATCCCAGAAAACTCTTGACTTCTTACTTTTGCGTTCCAATCCCCTATGATGAAAAGGATTACTCTTTTGATGTTAGTTCTAGAATGTTTTGTGGGTCTTCATAGAACTGTTAGCCTTCAGCCTCTTCAAGAAGAAGACTTGGATTACTGTGATATTGAATGGTTTGCCTTAGAAACAAACCAAGATCATCATGACATTTTTGAAATTGCATCCAAGTACTGAATTTTGACTCTTTTGCTGACTGTGAGGGCTAATCCATTTCTTCTAAGGGATTATTGTCCACAGTAGTAGACACAATGGTTATCTGAATTAAATTCACCTGTCCCAGTTCATTTTAGTTTACTGATTCCTAAAATGTTGATGTTCATGCTTGGCATCTCCTGTTTGACCACTTCCAATTTATTTTTATTCATGGGCCTAACATCCTGGATTCCTATGCAGTATTATTCTCTACAGCTTCAGACTTTATTTTCACCTCCTTCATATCCACAACTGGGCATTGTTCCTGCCTTGGTTCAACATGTTCATTCCTTCTAGAGCTCTTTCTTCACTCTTCTCCAGTAGCATATTTGGCACCTACTGACCTGGCACGTTTATCTTTCAGTGTCATATCCTTTTGCCTTTTCATACTGTTCATAGGGTTCTCAAGGCAAGAATGCTGAAGTGGCTTGCCATTGCCTTCTCCAGTGGACCATGTTTTGTCAGAACTTCCACCATGACCCATCCATCTTGGGTCACCCTATATGACTTAGTTCATTGTTTCATTGAGTTAGACAAGGCTGTGATCCATGTGATCAGTGTGGTTGGTTTTCTGTAATTGTGGTTTTCATTCTGTGTGCCATCTGATGAGGCTTGTGGAAGTGTCCTGATGGGAGGGACTGGCTATGGGGAAAACTGGGTCTTGCTCTTGTGGGCAAGTCCATGTTCAGTAAATCTTTAATCCAATTTTATGCTGATGGATAGGGCTATGTTCCTCCCTATGGTTTGGCCTGATGCTAAACTGTGGTGGGGGTAATGGAGACCTCCTCCAAAACTACTATGCCAGCATGTCTCAAGTCCCAGGACTGCTGCAGTCAGTGCGCCTGAGTCCTTGACAGGCCACTGTCAACTCACACCTCCACCAGAGACTTCTGAACACTCACAGACAAGTCTGGCTTAGTCTCTTGTTGGGTAACTGCTCCTTTCTCTTGGGTCCTGGTATGCACAGGTTTTGTTTGTGCCCTTCAAAAATTTCTTGAGTCTCTGTTGTGTTCTATAATGACATTGTATTGGCTAAATAACATTTTCCCCCCTTTGGAATTAAGATATATTATATGTTTGTGATATATTTATATTGATACATTATATTTGCATGTCTTATTTTTATATTATATTTATATTATTTATTTACATGATACTTTTTTTTTTTTGCGTGGGAAATTTCTTCTGGAACCCTCTGCTGCAAAACTTTAATCAAAACTTTGTACTACATTAGCTTATTGCACAGCTAGGTTCCTTGTTCTTGTTTGCACTGACCCTAGAATCCCCTTTAATTCTCTTCTCTAATTCATCACCCGTTTTGTGTATGTTAGATCTAGTCCTAGATTGCTGTAAGGATTTCGTTGATTCTCAGATCAATAGAAAAAGATCACAAATTTGTAATGATATTTCTAATTTCAGTGTCATACTATATGGTTATTCTAGCCTTTCCTCCATTTCATTCTTGTATTTCCTCTTTCATAGTACAGATCTGACAATGAGTGTTACCCAATTTTCTTAGAGAATCAGAATTCATACAAGTGTGAAAATTATACATATTAAAATGTCTTTAAGATATGATATTGTTTCTTTCTTTTTTCCTAGATTTCGTTTATAGTTAAACCATCCTGTTTAAAAGTTAGATCTCCCCATACTTGAGTGTGGTCATATTATTAATCTGAATTTATTTATTTTCATTAAATACAATTCTAGTGTTTTTTCTCAGTTTTGTTTAATTTTAATATTTTAAAAGGGAAAATATTCTTTTAAAATTGTAAACTGTATAAAAATTAAGCTAAAGAAGTATTATTATCAGCTAGGCTTCCCTGGTGGCTCAGATGGTAAAGCGTCTGCCTGCAATGCGGGAGACTTGGGTTCGATTCCTGGGTCAGGAAGATCCCCGAGAGAAGGAAATGGCAATCCACTCCAGCACTCTTGCCTGGAAAATCCCATGGATGGAGGAGCCTGATAGGCTACAGTCCATGGGGTCGCAAAGAGTCGGACACGACTGAGTGACTTTACTTACTTTACTTATGAACCTTCTCCTAGCTTCTTGCTCTGCTCTGCTCCTTGCAAGTAGTTGATTTCATTATTTTCTGGCTTATTCTTCCTGTTTCTTTTTGCAAAAGTAAGGACACACACATGGTGTGTGATATCATGTACTGATATGCACTTTTTTCATTATTATAGCTTAAAAATCACTCCATATCTACTCATATAAATCTTCCTCATCTTTTTGCAGCTCATAGTTTGCCATTGTGTGAATGTACAGTAGTTTATCCAACCAATCCCAATATTTGGATATTAGATAGCTTTCAATATTTTGCCATTACAAATAATAAACAGCACATGTTTTCATAGCATTCTAAACATATCTTCATGGTAACTTTCTAGACATGAGATTTCTGGTAAAAAGTGTAAATGCATATATAATTTTGTTAAATATTGCCAAATTCTTCAGAAGGATTGTGCAGTTTTACACTCCCAAAGCAATTTCCACAGCCTGGTCAAGCAGACTGCTTTATTAAGCTTTTGAACTTTTACTAACACAATAGTGAGAAACAATATCTTAGTATAGTTTTAATTTTGCATTTTCTTTAATATAAGTAGCATTGAACAGCATATCATGTGTTTAGGGATCATTTGCTTTTTATGACTTCTAAGTTCATATCTTTTGCCACATTTTCTATAGAATTTTTGTAAGTTTTATATTCTGTTGCCTATTCAAGTGTAACTTTTATAGTACCTTCAATTACCATATTTCTTACTTAATATTTCACTGTGCAGTTTTTGAAATTTAAATGGCATACTTTGCTTCCTGTTTACTTTTACAATAGTCAATGATCTTACTCTTCTTTTCCTTTCTTATTCTTTCCTCCTTCTATTAATTAGTTGCAGTATTTGTACTTTTGCAGAATATATGTTTACAAACTATTATTTTCACTCATGTCTCTAAACCTATATCTAATCCTGTATTAACAGTTCTATAATTAGATATATTAAACACTCATCTTCTGTCCTTTTGTAGAAGCCTCCCCAGTTATTATTTATTTTGACAAGGTTCATCTAGTAGAAGAATCCCTATGAAGAGAGTTGATGGTTACAGTATATAATGAGTTCCTTCTCATTCAAAGTTCTTTATTATTATACTTGCTTAATTAATTAATTAATTAATTATTATACAGGCTTAATACTTGGAGGATTGCTTGACTGGATATAAAATCCTTGGCTCACACTTTCCTTAGACTTTAAAAAATGCTGCTATGACCTTGATTTTCATGTTGCTCTTGAAAAGTCTGGCACAGTATAGTGGTTTTGTCCTTTTAATTTGACGTTTTTGTCCAGGAACCCTAAAAATTTTGCTTTTATATTTTAAGCCTAATAGTTTCAGAGTTTATTGTTCTGGGTCATTTTCTTCAGGTATAAAATGGACCCTTACAGTATGCACATGTAGTACATTTTTAAAATTTTTTTTGGGTTACAGTTTTAAAATACCACTTCTGGTAGATAGTTTTGCTTTTCTTCTTCTGAAACTACTTATCTGCATGCTGGGCCTTCTTTCCTTACTTTCTGCTTCATTCAGTATCTCTCTAACCACTTTTATTTCCTTATATGACTTAATTTTCTTGGTTTTCTTTTTCTTTCTTCAATGTCCCTTGTTAAATTTTCTTTTGAATTTATTACCCCTTAATCATTTTGCAATTTATTATTTTCAAAGCTGGCTTATCTTTTTTCTTAAATATCTTTCCTGAGTTCACTAAACTCTGCTTGTGTTCTTCCTATGAGGAATTTTTTTGGTTGCTATTTTTATGCCAATTGTTTTTACTTTTTAAATTTTTGATTCTTGATTTTTTTAAAAAAATCTTCAAATTTTTGTTGGAGTATTTAAACTTCCAATTAAAATGTGTTGTAATTTTCTCCTGTTTGTGTGTTTTTTTTTTTTATTTTTTCAGGATAAATTTTCTTAACTGAACATTTTGATTCACATTTTCTTTGTTCTTCCCTTTTAATAGCTTTATATGAAGTTTGTTTTATTTTTTTGTACTCCTGAATTTTTAATGGACAAGATTTTTGGTTTGAGTGTTACCTCTCTCAGTTCATCAAAATATAGATTAGTTAATGGATATGTTTTGTTTCTTTTGGTAATGCTAGAGGATGACAAGATGTTTTACTTTTGCCCCTTCTGTTTCTGTAAGATAGTTACTTCCCATCTTCTTACCCTTTCCTTTCCCTTTACTACTGTATATTCCCCACATGTACCATTTTTTCTCTATTTACCTTACTCCTGCAGAAGCAGCTCTTCGCTAAAGCTCCTACCTCAGTTTTAAGTGCCTTCTGCATGGTTGGTGCAGTGAATTTCTAATATTTGGGTAACTGATATTGAACACTTTTGCATGTATGTACTCTGTCTCTCTTCTCAAGGAAGCTCTTATTTTCCACACCTACAGATGTGTAGCAGCAATGAAAACTTTCTTGGACTTTGATAGTTATCTTTCTTTGCATAAGCGAGTATGTTTCAAAGACTGTTTTTTTGTAAATACATAACAGTTTATCTTGTCTGTTTATGATTTAACTGAATAATTTCTCAGTTCTTCCTTTCCTTCCTTTCCATAAATTAATCTTACACTTACTCAGAGTTTAAGGAAATTTAATATATGGTAGAGGAGTGAAAGTTTGACTACCTAAGCAGAAATTATGAGGGTGTTTCAGTTATTTGAAGGAATTAGTAAATCACTATCATTAGGAAATAAAACACCAGGTTTTTTTTAAATATAAAAGTGTCAGAAAGCTTTTCTTAGATGGACTCTGTATCAGTAGTGCTGACTAACTCTCTTGAGCCCATCAGCTGCCAAAGGAACAGATCCAGGCAGCCTGCTCTGAGGACACCAGATGGACAGCTCTACAGGACAGTGCATCCAGGGAGAGCTGTCATTCTGTGACTAGTTGAGTGCTCACCAACAGTATTCATTGATTATTTTATTGCCTCCCTGGGATATTACAAAAAAAAAATGTCATGGTGTCATGATGGTTGTTTACTTAACACTAAAATATCTGTTGAGCATGAACTATGTGCCATGCATTGTTCTAGCAATGGGAGAGACAGCAGTGAATAAAGCAGACCAGGTCCTTGTCCTTATGAAGCATATATCCTGTAGAGAGAAAGAAACAAGATAAACAAATAAAAATTGAAATACCAGATATTATTTTCTATATTAAAGTGTTGTGAAGGTAAAACAACAGTGTGATATAATAGAGAATCTGAATTAGGGGATGTCCTTTAGGAGTGCTATCACAGGAGTCTTCTCGGAGAGATGATATTTAAGATTAGTCTTGAAAACTCATAGAAAGCTAATTATATGAATAGCTAGAAGAGCCTTTTAGAAAGAAGGAATAGCAAGTAAATTTGGCTTATTTAAGGAACAGTCAGTATGACTGGAACATATTAAGCAAAAAACTGAGTGATTTGAGATATCAGAGAGGTGGAGGTGAGCCAGATCATAATGGGAAAAATATTGGACATTCAAAGTGTGATGCAAAGCCATTAGAGAATTTAAAATGAGGGAGAACTTAAATGTGAGAGGAATTTAAAATGTGAGGACCCTCCTCCAGTGAAAAAGTCTAGCTCCAACAACCCTGGATCTCCCATCAACTCTGCTGACCTCTTCTAAACATCCTTTTCAAAGAATTGTGGAATATATAAAAAAAAACCTCAATCCTACTCATATTTTTAAGCCCATAGGCCAACTGAGCCTCTGTAGTGTCTTTTTTCTTTTGTAAATGACTTAATCTATGCCCTAATTCTTTGAGTTTGTACTAGAAATCTGCTAGTCAACCAAGGAATTCTTGATAGTATAAGAACTACCTGTTTAACCAGTGATGGCTAATAAGATGGAAAAAGCAATGACAACATAGAAAAAGTTCAGACATTCAGGTAAACTGGAAAAGTAGATTAAATGGCTTCTAGCCATATGTTTAACATATACATGTATATTTGAAATATATGAAATGTGTCACATGTATACATATATGTCTAAAATGTAATATAGATAGATAGATAGATAGAAACTCCCCTCCCCTCCAGATAGAAAACCTATTAGAGAGGAGTCCAGGCTTTGAGCCAAATATTTTTTGTGTCAAATGGTACAAATTTGGGGGGGGGGGGGAAGAATAATTATATCCATATAAAGGTTAAAGTAAAATTTCTTTTGAGCAGATTCTCATTTGATAATTGGATGGCAGCAAAATTCTGAGATTTCCCAGTAGTGGGTAATGCTTTCTTCTTAAGCTGTGCTTGGTACTTTTTTGTTTACTGAAGTACTTTTGCTATATGTTCCTCATGTTACTACTGAATACTTAGAGGAAGGGTAATAGAACAAATGAAATGGCATTTCTGACTTGAATTTCTTCAAAAATAAAAAAGAATTAAGAGTCCTAAAATGTAAATTGTACACATTCTCTATTTGTTTGGATGGGTTTATATTTTTTAGGTTTTTTTATCAGCAAATTGCTGTATTTCTCATAATTAACTTTCAAGGTAATAGTTCACTAAGACAAAACATGATTTAGCTGTTCATTTCATAGTAAGTAACTATTAACATGATCCTAAAAAAATCTAAATTTTGCATTTTAAAAATGAGCAAACTTAAAAAAAATCACAATTTTATATTATAAAATGGTATCAGTGTTATTCCTCACCCATCTATTTAATTTAAATTTGTTTTTTAAAGCTCTAGTGCATTTCCCATTTAAAAGCTTCTCAGATAACATGTAACAGAAGGTAGAAGGGATTAGTTCTTTTTTCCTTAGTTCTTATCAGTATTCCTAATCAACCAAATAGTGCCTTTGCTTTGCATTTGCAATGAAGAGAGACATATCAGCAAATGACTACAATAAAATGTTATAGCATCACTATAAATTTATTTGTAAAAAACAGATGTACAAAAATGAAAGTAACTGTATCTGTGGGTTTGAGAGGAAAGCTTGAGTTTCATAAAAGAAAAAAAACTAACATAGTTTTGGAGAATACTCAAGACTTTATTTGAGTGAAAACAGTCTGTGTAGGGAAGAGGAAAGAATAGTTTCCAGGATTAGAGAACACTAGAGTCAAGCAAAATCACAGTATTATGGGTGTTCTGCTTGTGTGTTTGCATGTGAGTACATTCCTAATTCTTCATCTTTTTTCCCCTCGCAGGCAACAAATGTATATTGAGTAACTATTATTTCCCATGGACTGCTTGTTCTATAAATGAGCACACAACACTGAACAAAAAGGAGTCAATTTAAGCCTTAGTGGATATTGCATTATAGATTGGAAGAAAAGTTATGACCAACCTAGATAGCATATTCAAAAGCAAAGATGTGAGTTTGCCGACTAAGGTCCATCTAGTCAAGGCTATGGTTTTTCCAGTAGTCATGTATGGATGTGAGAGAGTTGGACTGTGAAGAAGGCNTTTTTTTTTTTCCCTTGAGTATAATTGTAATAGCAGTTTTAAAATCCTTGTCTGCTAATTCAAATATTTGCCTTTACTTTTAAGTAAAATCACATTTTCCTGTTTTGTTTTTGGAAGAGGGGTATCAGAAACACTCAGGTTTCTCTAGTTGTTTTAGATTATATTTTGGACATTGTGACAATACATTTTGGAGAGTCTAGATTTTTTTTTTAGTTTGTTTTTGAAGAGTACTAATAAGTTTCACTTTTTGTGTCAGAAGGCTGTTATTTAGCAGCATGCAAAGTTCAAACTCTGTGCCCCCTTTGGCAGTCAGCAGTTGAAATTTCTGGTAAGTTCCTAGTTTCCTTAAGGCAGCTATAACAAATTATCACCACAACAAAACAAAACAATAATTATCTTCTCACTAAAAACAACAAAATTTATTTTTTCATTGTTCTGAAGTACAGAATGTCCGAATCAGTATCACTGGGCCAGAATCAATGTGTCAACACAGCCACCCTCTTTTCAGAGGCTCTAGGGAGTATCTACTCCTTGCTTCTTCCAAGTTCTGGTGGCTGTGGGAATTCCTTGGAAAATGGCTGCATCAGTCCAAATTTTGAGGCCAGAATTCTCAAATCTCTCTCCGCTCTCCTTTCACATGTCTTCTGCTCTGTGCATAGTAAAATCTCACTTTGTGTCCCTCTTATAAGGATATATGTGATTGCATTTAGGATGGAGCAGGATAATCTGAGATAATCTTCCCATCTCAAGATCCTTAATCACATCTGCAAAGACTTTGCCATAAAAGGTAACATTCACAGGGTCCAGCAATTAAAGAGCATTATTCAGCCTACTATAGTTCTGTTAGCCTTATTTGGCCTGCTAGGAGTCTGACCTGTATATACACAGTTTAGAAGTCAGTTTAAATTTGACTTATACTCGGAATTGAGGACTCTCCCTTTATCTCTTCTTTCTGGAATTTTTCTCTCATTTTCTTTCTTCCATCATTATCCAGAACTCTGTCCTCTGTTTCTTCAAATCAGAAAGATTTTTTTTTTCTTTTTTACCATGTTGTCTTCTGATTCCTCAAGCCAGAAAGGTTTTATTTATTTGTGCATTTATTTGTTTTAGTTTTATCCATCCTATTTGGCACCTACTGGAACTTTTCCTCAAGACCAAAGTATATAAAATGGGAAACTCATTTTCTACCATTTCCATTTCCCACGTATAGAGGAGATACCTCATCAGATTCTGCCTGCTTTTGGTTTTTAACAGCGGCCTCAAACAGATTTTTATTTTTTCTTTTTGCCAGAGCTTATAATTTGTACAAATGTATATGGAGGATGGTTCCACAATAGCTATTCCTCTATCACCAGAAGCTGAACTTTTCTATTTTTTAAGAATACATGAGACATTCACCAAAATGCGTTATAATTTTGCATTATAAGCAAAGCCTCAATAAATTGCCAAAGTTTAAAATCCAAAAGGTTTAGAATATTTTTTCTGACAACAGTAAAATTAAACTAAAAATTTAAAAAGACAAGCAGGCAAACCTAAGGTGACTTTGGATCAAAAAAAGAAAAAGAAAAAAAACAGAGATTAGAAAATATTTGAACTGAACTATGTGACAAGACATTAAAACGTGTAAGATATACCAAAGCACTACTTAGAAATAATATTACAGCATTGAAGGCAAATATTAAAAACGAAGGAAGGCTGAAAAATCAGTGACATATACTTGGATCTCAAGAACAGAGAGGAAAATCAAGTAAAAAGTGAATGAAGAGGAAGAAAATAATAAAGATAAGAGCAGAAATCAATGGATTACAAAACAAACATACAATAGAATAAAACAATAAATCAAGAATTGATATCTGAAATGGTTAATAAAATTTCTAAACACTGGAATAAGGGAAAAATACAATTTCTTGAGAATGAAAATGGATTATATATACAAATCTAATAGATGTGAAACACATAAAGGGTATTATAAATAACTTCAGACCAATAAATGTGGATGAAATGGACAAATCTTTCCCTCTGTTCTTTTCCTTTTACTTCTTTGGTTGTTTAGGGAGTAGGATAGATGGGTAAATGATCTTTTATAAAGATGCTGATATTATACTCTTATCAAATAGTTTTGTATTGTGCAACTTTGCCCCTCTTCTTATGGCACTGGAAACTGGGGTTTAAATCCAGTCTCTATCCTCTCAGTTAGTTATTAGAGTAGAACAAAGGTCTTCTGACACCCTGTTCTCTGGTTCTGTGTCTACCTCAGATGGTGAAACTGTCTGCCATTTCAAGGAAGTATTAAAGAAAATGGAATTTTCAGTATCTACAATGGCAGTTAAAAAGAAGAGAAAGGACATCTAATTAAGATTGTTAGTTAGAATTAGTTGGAGAAGGCAATGGCACCCCACTCCAGTACTCTTGCCTGGAAATTCCCATGGATGGAGGAGCCTGGAAGGCTGCAGTCCATGGGGTCGCTAAGAGTCGGACACAACTGAGCGACTTTACTTTCACTTTGCACTTTCATGCATTGGAGAAGGGAATGGCAATCCACTCCATTATTCTTGCCTGGAGAATCCCAGGGACGGGGGAGCCTGGTGGGCTGCTGTCTATGGGGTCACACAGAGTTGAACATGACTGAAGCGACTTAGCAGCAGCAGCAGTTTGAGTTAGTATCTGATCTGCTCTCAGAGAAGAGAGATGGAAGTTACAATTTAATAACTGAATTGAGAATTGGCCCCTCCTTATGAGTTCCATGAGTTGAAGGAATTTAAAAGACATATTGGCTATGAATTAAGGAATAACACCCTTTTGTTATATTACACATGGATTCTTATGAACCAAAATGGGCACTACTACAGAATCCACAATAGTGAACTCTTGTGAAACAGTGGAATTTGTGTGAATATATCCTTGCAATGTTAGCATATGACTTTTCTGTAAATCCAACTTTTTGGTGTATGACAGTCATTGCCCAAACAAAAAACATTCTATTCTTACTCTTAACCACCAAAAAGATTACAGAAGCTCTGGGTGAGCAGCAAGTTGCTACTGTTGACTGTATTTCTAGTCTTCAGTACTTGAAAATTATCTGGCCAGCCTTCTTCCCACCATGTGGTTCTGATAGTGTGTGTGTGTGTGTGTGTGTGTGTGTGTGTGTGTGTGTGCATGTGTGCGTGTATGTGTGTGTGTGTGTACATGTGCACAAGAACATCCCTTGGCCTGTGTTCCCAATCGGCTCTACAAAAGCTAGGTCAGTGGGCTGATGTGATTTTCCTTGAGATGCTGCAGGCTGGGATCAGCATGACTGTCTTCAAACCAGTTTCTGCTGTGTTAAGTTTGCTTGAAATTTTGATTGGAAAAGTCTTTTTTTCTTACTCTTCCTTCTCTTTCCTATATCAGGCTGTTAGCAACTGTTCTCCTGGGAAGCTTCAAAGTGATGAAATGGTGGGTGGATCAGAGGAGAAAGAAAGGGAATGCGTGCTGTGGAAAGCTGTTCTGTTGCTGTAGTTTCCTTTCCTCTCACTGAGATGTAATCACTAGTTGGAGAAAATTGGAATGTTTCAAGAATGAGAGCCAGTGCAGGGTGGAAGAGGGAGGGAATGGCAGGAGAATTCAATAATAGGGCCAAGGGGAGATTTGCAATGTAATGCCCAGTAAATTGTGCTGTGGAACTCTGCCAGTGATTACAGAATCAGAGCTACTGGGGGAAAAGGCAAATTTTCCTAGTGTTTCTTTTGAAAATTTGCAAATAAGTTTGCTACCGTGCTGCCAGGTAAGGGGGGGTTGAGACATGTTTCTGCAGTTCTATTCTTCCTCACATTAGGGACAATATGTGCTAGAGGTCATTGGCCTAGCTGACCACTCATTTTATCTGCTTTCTTTATACCCAAACACCAGCCCCAGTTTCTCTGATTCCAGTCTGGTGAGGCAGATCCCAAATTTACAAGCAAATTTGAATTTACAAGCAAATTTGAATCTCAACTACTGATTATGCCCTACATAATTTCCAATTAAAGTGGCACGCTTTCGTATATATTTATAGATGTTGGAAGATGAGTACACCATTGTGTCAGTTCTGAAAGCTTCAAAAGGTTGTGTGGTTTGGAGTATGAACTCTCCAGGACTATATAACCAAAAATCTACTGTTCATTGTGGAAAATACAGTGAACTGATTTCTACACTCAGCTTTGTCCCTAACTAGGTACATGATCTTGGGCAAATTATAATGTCTGAATTGCTCCTTCATAGAATAATGGATGGAAATTGATGGTTTCTAAGTTTTTTTTAAACTTTCATATTTTGTAATGTACATATTCATCAATGAGAAGCATTATATACTCAACTAAGTTTTTTTTTTTTTTTATTAACTTTTGTTTCAAAGTAATAAATTTCCATGGCTACTTCAATTTCCTCAGTTGTGAAACTGGGCTAATAATGGGCCTTCTTAGTTAAGAACATAAATACTGATTGTATCTGAAAGTGATTTGGAAAATGTAAAATGCACTGTAGCAGATCAGTTCAGTTCAGTCGCTCAGTCATGTCTGACTCTGTGCCTCCATGGACTGCAGCACACCAGGATTCCCTGTCCATCACCAACTCCTGGAACTTGCTCAAACTCATGTCCTTCGATTCAGTAATACCATTCAACCATCTCATCCTCTGTCATTTCCTTCCCAGAATCAGGGTCTTTTCTAAGGAGTCAACTCTTCGCAACAGGTGGCCAAAGTATTGGAGTTTCAGCTTCAACATCAGTCCTTCCAATGAATATTCAAGATAGATTTCCTTTAGGAGTGATTGATTTGATCTCCTTGAAGTCCAAGGGACTCTCGAGAGTTTTCTCCAACACTACAGTTCAAAAGCAACAATTCTTCAGTGCTCAGCTTTTTCTATGGGCCAACCCTCAAAGCCATACATGACTACTGGAAAAACCATAGCTTTGTCTAGATGGACTTTTGTCAGTAAAAATTTGTCTCTTCTTTATAATATGCTATCTAGGTTGGTCATATCTTTTCTTCCAAGAAGCATATGTCTTTTAATTTCATGGTTGCAGTCACCACCTGCAGTGATTTTGGAGCCCAAGAAAATAAAGTCTGACACTGCTTTCATTGTTTTCCCATCTATTTGCCATGAAGTGATGGGACCGGATGCCATGATCTTAGTTTTTTGATTGCTGAGTTTTAAGTCAGCTTTTTTTTCACTCTCCTCTTTCACTTTCATTAAGAGGCTTTTTAGTTCCTCTTTGCTTTCTGCCATAAGGGTGATGTCATCTGCATATCTGAGGTTATTGATATTTCTCCCGGCAATCTTGATTCCAGCTTGTGTTTTATCCAGTCTGGCATTTCGCATGATGTATTCTGCATATAAGTTAAATAAACAAGATGACAATATACAGCTTTGACATGCTCCTTTCCCAATTTGGAACCAGTCCATTGTTCCATGTCGAGTCCTAACTATTGCTTCTTGACCTGCATACAGGCTTCTCAGGATGCAGGTAAGGTTTTCTGGTACTCCTATCTCTTTAAGAATGTTCCACAGTTTGCTGTGACCCACAGAGTCAAAGGCTTTGGTGTAGTCAGTAAAACACAAGTAGCACATACTGCAGCAGATACTTGTGATATATTCACATACATGGGAAAACATGTACTCTGGAAACAGACATGGAGGTTTTATTCTCTGAGGTAATAACCAATAACCTCAAGACAATTTGCTTTATCTGAAAATATATGAGGCACCTGGGACCAAATAGACTTAACCTAATAGTGTTTCCAAATTGTGTGCACACATTTCACTCATTGGCATGTTTACAATAGTAACATTTATCAAAGAAATGAAGGAATGAACCAATGAGGATAGAATAGAATTCTTTAGTAATCTTTTTACTTTCAATTTCAACTTCCATGCTAACCTCAGTGCTCAGTATTTTTCTTTGATACTCTGCTTTCTCATTGATTAAATCTAGAGGAGGTTGTGCTAGAATTGATTCTGACTCAATATATGCTCAGGGTTCAAAAGATGTTAGTACTGACTATGCACACTTCTTCTACAATATTTTACTATCTTAATTGTTTCCTGAGTCCCTCTTTAATAAGTTCAGTGGATTATTCTTACTTTATTCCCTAACACCTAACACAGGATATGGCACAAATTAAGTGTTCAGTAAATGCAGTAAGTCATGAACAATTTGTCCAGTTCAATGACATAATTGGTATGGGTGCCTAGGTGAAGGCACAAGATTAATGGGGGAAATATGAATGATGGGATCTTGAAATTTGCCATTTAATTTTAGTTATTTCTATTAGTGTTAAGAGGGTTCTTGACATAAGAATCTTGTCTATTGTTCACTATAAATTATGTCTAAGATCCCTTCTGCTTTCCAAATAAATTAATTCCTCCAGTTTCATGAAGAGAACATTTTATGAAGAATCTGGCTTAACAGTGATGACAACCTTAAATATGAAGCTGAGAGCCTACACTTGCTTAGCATTTTAATAACAATGTCATCTTCTCTACAGTTGTCCAGTGACCCATGCCCACCATAAGCTCTGAGAATGCGAGCTCTGCCATGCTCTGCACTAGTTAAGACAACTAATTTAGGTGGATGAAGAACTTGGCTCTTTGCAGAAAGAAGGCAGCCTGTGAAGAAGAGGGCTGTTTCCTTACATGGCATTAGAATAAGATGTCTCCTTACCCCCAATTGGACTTGTGATTTTCTATGATTATCCCTAATCTGAGCAATGGCTTGAATTCCAGGACTTTCTGACTCCACCTAGACCAATGGCAGAGATAAAAGTGGGTAGAAAATGGTTTTATCATCATCCTCCTTCACCTAAAAAGTCGACTTGGGATCATGTAGGTTTTCGTTGTCTTATCCAGCCGCTGCTTCTCAGAGTTTGAGTACAAAAGAATCACAATCAGTAGAAAGGGAACAGATTGATTATCAGTCTGGTGGTAATTGTTTGAAAACTTTTGCTATCAAATGAACTGCCCAAGGCAAGTCTCTTAAGCAGTTTAACCTTAATTGCTTTCCTTTAGTCTTTTTTTGAGAGGTGATTATTGCAACATTTCCCCTTCTAAAACGTTGCTCCTACCAGGGGATATTTTGGAGTCTCCCTGCTCTATAGAATGAGATGTTCAACCTTATTTCCCCTCAGGAAATACTGCCATGCTACATTTAGGAAAAAAAAAAGAAAGAAACTCGAAACAAAGTCTGCAAGATTTTTCCTTTTCTTATGATTTTTTTCCACATAATTATATGTAGTTTTCTATTTAGCTTCATTCGTTACTGAAGTTCGTGCCTCTCTATCTAGGCACTCACTGCTCCTAATATTTTGGCCTGTCAAATCTCCCAGAGCAGATGGTGCCTTCAGGGGAGCCCTGGAAAGTATTGGGTGTCTGGTTCTGCCTGGTCCCTCCCTCCCTCTTGGGGTCTCAGATGACAAGTCAACAAACCAGTTTCCTCCTCTTAGGGGTCAAGGATCCAGTGGCTGCAGGATTTAGTTCCAGGGACTGCAGAGACCCTTGCGGTTGGGTCTAGCAGCAGCTACCCTGTTCAGCAGCAAGCCCTGGTCCTGGAATGAGTGACATCCTATTTGCCCAATCAGAGACGCGGTTTTCTCTCTAGCGCCCGCCCCACTTTCCTTGCCGCTCCAATAACCGCTCTAAAAGGCCCGGCTTCTGCTGTCAAGTAGCTGGGGTGGGCTCGGCCGAGGCGAGTAGGGGCGCCGGGTGGGGAGATGCGCTCCCAGGTGTTTGCGGCGGAAGTGGGAAACCTGTAGGTTATGGTCCAGCTGTGCCGCGCCGAGGCGAGCAGAAGCAGGGAACAGGTAGGAGGCAGGACTTTCCCTTCTTTGCAGACAGAATAAAGAATGCGTGTTTTCCTGCGGCTGTTGCCTCCCTTCCCCTTCCCCCAGCCCCGCCCCGCCCTCGTCACCCCCAGATCTCCTGCGGTCTCCGCAGCTCTCGTTGAGAAGGACTGCAGGAAGGGCTGGGTGAAGGGAGTGTCGTACGGGGAAAGAGGGGTGCGCGCTCTCGGAGCCCGGGGTGACGGACAGGGCAGGCGGCAGTGCCTTGGGAAAGGGGACCTAGACCCCATCTCCTCTCGTCAACTTTCCTCTCAGAGGCTGCTACCGACACCGCGGGCGATGAGCCCAAGAGGTGCCAAGTCGACCGGGCGGGGGAGGGTCTGAGGGAGCAGACATGTCAGCAGCCGGTAACCCAGGTCTTCCTAAACTGAGATGAGCGTCTGCTCCTCCCCACGCCTTCCGCACCCGCTCGTTTCCTCTCTCCTACCTTGCCTCCAGACTAGCACAACCCTGAAAAACTGGGAATGGTTGCGCTGAGAGGAAAAGGGACTTGTTTTCTCCCTGGCCCTTGGGGAGTTGGGGGTTGGGGGAAAAAACCTGCAACTCGAGAGGCATTTTCCAATTAATTACATCTCCATTGAGAACACATCAGTCCTTCTCACCTATCTGCTGCAGACTTGAGGAGGGGAGAGGCAGGGAAGGCTTGGCCTCTTTTCTCCTAGCGTGGCGTTGTCTATCCTAGTTTTTAAAAGATGGGTTTATCCTGGGGGATTCCCAGAGAGTTAAGTAATTGTGCCAGGATGGGCTCCCAGAGGCTGCAAGGCAGCCTCCCTGGCTGACCACATCTGGGTAGTAGGTGTTGGCCCAGTGCCGGTTCCTGCTAGAGTCAGATTGCTGGAATCAGTAAGCAGAAGAATTGCAGAGAAATTGGACGCTGCATCACTAACAAGGTCTGATGACACCCTGCTTTGAAAATTACTCAAACATTCGGGTGATGGGAAGAAGGAAGATGGGAGGAGCTGTAACCTCTTCTTATTTATTCATGCCCCATCCAGCATGGGCATTTGTACATGTACTTGTGTGTGCATATCTCCGAGGTGGAGCTATATATAGCTCCTGCACACCCAGCCCTGTTTGCCTGCTGCTGAGCAGGCTGGCTTGGCCTTCTGAAGCAATCTGGAAACACTGAGTGGGAGGGGAAAGAGGGAATCAAATTCTCCATTGGGGGAAAGCCAGAGAAGATGCACTCACTGAGGAAACCTTGCATAAAATAATAGTTTTGTGTTGCCCATGAAGATCAATATTTCCAAATATTATTTTGAATACATTCTTGGAATGCTAATTTATCTTCATCCATTTCCCTGCATTTTCAGCTTCACAGTGTAGCTTATCAGCATGAAATGTAGCATACATATCAAATAAATATGAATCATATCTGGGATGCTTGTGTCTGTATCTTGATTGTTTGATGGTAAATTTATTTGGTAAGTTGCAGTTGACAGTATTTGGAATCTGGGGAAATTGATCCACACATTTTATAGGATATAAAACTAAGGGACCTTTAGAACCTCAGAAGGTAATTTTGATATATTTTTTGCACAAATTTTACTTATAGATTTGATATTTAAACTTTTGCTGTTGTTTTATATCAAATCTATTTGCACTACATGACTTTCTTTGCATTTATTTCCCCATTACCTGGAATTATTTAATTTTGGTGATAACCTTTCCATTTTCTTGGATGAGAAAACTAAGATGTTGAGGACAGAAATAATTTGTTTAAAATCTTCCCCAAATCCACTATTTCAACCCTAACATTCGAAAACCTACTGTGAATTAATTGCATAGCAGTTTGCTATCAAATAGAATACTTCAGTGTCCCATGGTTTTTGGTCCTGGTAACAAAACTTGATCAATATTGATATCACTAACAGTATAGGCCAAGGTTGGATGGGAGGGCATATTGGCAGGAGAATGGATACATATATATGTGTAGCTGAGTCCCTTTGCTGTCCCACCTGAAACTGTCACAGCATTGTTAATCAGCTACACGGCAATATAAAATAAAAAGTTAAAGAAAAACAGTACAGGCCAAGGTTATTCAGTTATTCAGACACTAAGTATCATTTGATTGGTTTAATTATTTATTATTTGTATGTCTGATTTGTCTTCTAATTAGGCAGTATGTGCTTTGTAGAAAAAGACCATAACCCATATTTGTGTGTACATCAAGATGAACACAGTTCTAAGGAGGCTCAAAGATTCTTACTGAGGAAATATCATCATAAGAAATTGTTTGGATGAATGCAGCAGTGGTTTGGGGTAATCTATTAATTGATAGAAGGCTCTGTGTTGGGAACTAATTTTGGAAACTTCCTTTGGCTCCATTATTCTCTCCATGGGGAGGAATGAATTACATGAGGCATTTCTATATCCTTCCACAGAATGATTCTATTTTCCAGTAGAGGTTATGAAAATGTACATGTTATTCTATGGATTCTCTGATATCTTCTTCCTCTTGAGTCAAAGTTGAAAAATAAATAATCCGTATTTCTCCACGCAAAACATGCCATCCCACATGCCTTATTAAAAGAGAGATCAACAAGGTCCATCCATTTCTAATGATAAATTGGCCATGGTCTGTGTCATATCTAGAACTTATCCTCTTTAAGTCATCAGTAAGTCCTTCCTCAAGTCCAGTCTTCAATTTTTTTTTAGTGGTACATTCGTTTTATTGCCTTTTAATATGCCATTTCTGCCGTATTGTCCATCTCCTCCTTGAAATTGAGACAATAGCTACTAAAATACTGTTTATAGTAATTAGACTGTATTTAGAGAAAACAATTTTTTTTTTTTGCTTTTCCACCATTAATAATCATCATCCTTAAACTGGCTTTTAGCAAAGGATATTGCAGTTTTCTAGGCTTTTCTGATTTGTGATCAGTTTTTTTTTTCTTTTGTCTACTTCCAGATGCCCATCATCTATTCAGTAATTAATTTATTTCATTTCTATTCTCAATCTAATTTGTATTTTTCTGTTTTCCTTAATACCAGTTTCATCTGTCATNACCATTAATAATCATCATCCTTAAACTGGCTTTTAGCAAAGGATATTGCAGTTTTCTAGGCTTTTCTGATTTGTGATCAGTTTTTTTTTTCTTTTGTCTACTTCCAGATGCCCATCATCTATTCAGTAATTAATTTATTTCATTTCTATTCTCAATCTAATTTGTATTTTTCTGTTTTCCTTAATACCAGTTTCATCTGTCATTGCATGACTCCATTAGTGCAGTTATCAAATATCCCTGTGTATAAGTTTCTCTGCTTAAATCTGAGATGCCAAATATTATTATTGATATAATGTATTTTTAATGTTCCTTATTTATTCAACTCTGCTTTGAATCTTTCACTGTGCTTTTACTTTGTATCTTGAAGAGGACTGGCTTTAGAGCAAGAATACGTGGGTTCAGATCCTTAGAACAGGAAATAGCAGTTGTATGAACTTGGAAATATAGCAGGTGGAGGATGGGACATTATTTCAGTTGTCTGAATGACTTACTGTATAATTGTATTTGAAAGAATATTTATTTAGTATTAAATTTAAATGTTAAATGATAGCTTTTTATAGTTATAAGGAAATATAGGATCATTCAAGAAAATTTGGAAATAAAGATAGTCTCATCATGCACAGAGATCTACTATCAACCTTCTAGTTTTATTTTTATGAATATGCATACATATTTTAAATTTACAGATCTGAATTTACAGTGAATATGCATTTTGGCATTCAGCTTTTTTCTAGCATAACAACACACCATAAATATTCATTTATTTCTTTTAATATTCTTACTACCATGTTCTTTTATGGCTGCTAGTGTTTTTTTTTTTTGTAACAAAGCCTTTAGATAGTTTCGTTTTTCACACTTGCGGAACTGAACATAGATACTCATTAGTCTTTACCTTTCAGATCATTTCTTTACTATAACTTCTTAGATGTTATTGGATCAAATGTTTAAATATTTCCAGACTCTGAATGCTAATTCCCAAATTGCTGTTACAAAAAGAAAAAAGAAAAAGTGTACAAATTGATACTCAGTTTAAACTGATTGGCCCTAATCTCATTAACACTTGTTATTACGGTTAAAACAACTATGACTATTTTGTAGTCAAAATTATATATCTAGTCATTCTTTGAGTTGTGTCTCTATGATTTTGAGTGAGTTTGACGTATTTTCATTTCTCAAACCTTTATCTTCTCTTTGTATGTCTTTATTTGTGAATTTTACTTGACTATTTCTCTATTGGAGTATTCATAGTTTCTTCATATAATCACAAATCTGATATAAACTGTGAAATTTTTCCTCACCGTGTTTTTTTTCCCCTTTCTTCTTTTATGTTGAACATACAGAAATGTATAACCTTACTGTAATTTAATCTATAAATCTATTTGCAGTGATATTTTTCGTTGCTTTAAGGCCCATAAAACTTTCTGCTACCTGCAAAGAATTGAATATAAAAACATGCATTTGAGAGTGCTTTTGCTGAAATTTTTCCTTCTTTNTCACCGTGTTTTTTTTCCCCTTTCTTCTTTTATGTTGAACATACAGAAATGTATAACCTTACTGTAATTTAATCTATAAATCTATTTGCAGTGATATTTTTCGTTGCTTTAAGGCCCATAAAACTTTCTGCTACCTGCAAAGAATTGAATATAACAACATGCATTTGAGAGTGCTTTTGCTGAAATTTTTCCTTCTTTGAAGTGGGATTTGGCTTATGTATATCATGTATCTCTGTGTGAAATGGCTCTTGGGGATGTATAAAGTACACTCACAGTCTACTGAGATCCCATTATTATTTATGTGGCTTTCCCGTGAAGTGAATAGTACCTTAATTCTTTCTGAGCTACTATTGTCCATTTCAAAAGTGCCACAGGGCAGAATGTACTATGGAAGATATTAATGACCAGGTTACTCAGCCAGAGAAGGGCACATTGTTTGCACAATTATCTGAATGACTCAGACATTAAATCTGCTTTTGCCAGGATTATCCAGATGGTCCTTAATTCACTGGATAATTGCTCACCCCTGTACTTGATTTTGATGATGTAGACTTGACTCTGTCATTGCTTTTCCTACATTGTTTTGTTGCTATTCTCTAAATGCTTAGGGTTTGTCACATTCATTTCTTTTCCTCAGGGGCATTTTCTAAGGTCCTTGAAAGTGCACATTTTAGAATTATTCAGAGCTTTGCTTGAGACCTAGCTCAGCCACTTACAGACTGTGTGATTCAGGGCAAGTTACTTAATTTCTTTAAACCTTTGTTTCCTATGTAGGAAATGAGGATATTNATATTGTTTTGTTTGTTGCTATTCTCTAAATGCTTAGGGTTTGTCACATTCATTTCTTTTCCTCAGAGGCATTTTCTAAGGTCCTTGAAAGCACACATTTTAGAATTATTCAGAGCTTTGCTTGAGACCTAGCTCAGCCACTTACAAACTGTGTGATTCAGGGCAAGTTACTTAATTTCTTTAAACCTTTGTTTCCTATGTAGGAAATGAGGATATTCTGAGCATGTTCAGAGTTCAGAGCCCCTACTTCAGTCCCACTGTCCTGTAGTCTTCTCAAGCACATTCTCTGCACTATCAGTTATGTCTCTGAGACCAATCTCAACAGGTGCTTCCTCTGCTAAAAAATTTTTGGTAGAGTTTTTTCTCTGTCTTTCTTAAATAATGAGCTGCCTGAAGTTCTTTAAGTCTTTTTCTTAATTAAGGACCTAATGTCCTTTATTAAGTGGTCCTTGTTTACTTCTCTAAATTCATTTCCTCATCATTCCAGTTTCTTCCATCGCCAATATTCCACAATGCCAATCATACTAAACTTTTTGCGTTTCACCTTATTATTATATTCTTCCTCTATTTTCCCAAACCCCGCTTCCCCTCCATATTCTGTTTCCTGCCAGACATTTTCTGTCTCCTTGTCTGCCATGTAGTTGGTCTGCCTCACCTCTTTAAGGCTCAGAGGCTGCCACCATCTTATGGAAGACTTTCCAGAAGTTTTAACTCTTATTCAGTGCATTCATAACAACCTGTGGGTATCCTAGCCATAGAACTTACAATACTGTGTTACAACTGACTATTTACTTGCTTGTTACCCCTATTTTAAACCCTTGGGGACAGGGCCAATGCCTTATTCCTCTTTGGGCCTGGTGAAGACACTGATGTATATTTCTGAAGAAATAAATTTAAAGAAGGTTAAGACTAAGTACCTTTTTAAGATGTCAGAAGATTACAGATTTATATCTCTACCTTGGAAATAAGAAATAAAACTAGAGGCTATGTCAACCTTCTTAATTATTCAGTGATTGCTGGGTTTGTTGATTTGTACAACAAGACAGATAAAAAATAATCTTTTAATAAGTAATTTGTCAAGATAGGCCTTCCCTGATGGCTCAGTTGGTAAAGAATCCACCTGCAATGCAGGAGACCCCAGTTTGATGCCTGGGTTGGGAAGATCTGCTGGAGAAGGGATAGGTTACCCACTCTAGTATTCTTGGGCTTCCCTTGTGGCTCAGCCAGTAAAGAATGAATACACCTAAAATGCGGGAGACCTGGGTTCAATCCCTGGATTGGGAAGATCCTCTGAAGAAGGGAAAGGCTACTCACTCCAGTATTCTGGCATAGAAAATTCTGTGGACTGTATAGTCCATGGGGTCACAGAGAGTTGGACATGACAGAGCAACTTTCACTCAATTGTTGGTCAAGATAAGGCACGCTTAGGACATTGAATAACTGACAAATGCTAAATCAGTA